>JAPYKT020000028.1:1737500-1745000 GCA_028749325.2 Caryopteris x clandonensis | reverse complement strand
TCTCCCTGAAAAGGAGGTGATCCAGCATCACCTTCCAGTACGGCTACCTTGTTACGACTTCACTCCAATCACTAGCCCTACCTTCGGCACCCCGTCATTGCAGTTAAGGTAACGACTTCGGGCATGGCCAGCTCCCATAGTGTGACGGGCAGTGTGTACAAGGCCTGGGAATGAATTCACCGCCATATGGCTGACCGGCGATTACTAGCGATTCCAGCTTCATGCATGCGAGTTGCAGCCTGCAATCCGAACTGAGGATGGGTTTTTGGGGTTAGCTCACCCTCGTAGGATCGCGACCCTTTGTCCCGGCCATTGTAGCACATGTGTCGCCCAGGGCATAAGGAGTATGATGACTTGACGTCATCCTCACCTTCCTCCGGCTTATCACCGGCAGTCTGTTCAGGGTTCCAAATTCAATGATAGCAACTAAACATAAGGGTTGCGCTCGTTGCGGGACTTAACCCAACACCTTACGGCATGAGCTGACGAAAGCCATGCACCACTTGTGTCCGCGTTCCCAAAGGCATCCCTCTCTTTCAAGAGGATTCGCGGCATGTCAAGCCCTGGTAAGGTTCTTCATTTTGCATCGAATTAAACCACATGATCCACCACTTGTGCGGGCCCCTATCAATTCCTTTGAGTTTCATTCTTGCGAACGTACTCCCCAGGTGGGATACTTAACGCGTTAGCTACAGCACTGCACGGGTCGATACGCACAGCGCCTAGTATCCATCGTTTACGATGGCGGAAAGTAAGCTTGTCCTTTCTGGTAACATAATTAGCATGAGCATGGTAGTGCTATTGCCCGTTTTAGCTCTTCGAGGGTTAACCCTTGATCTAAGTAATCTTACGTCCTTGCTGAAAGCGAAGAAAGCTCCGCCTTCATTATCTAGGAAATTCTGTTAGCCCCCTTTTCTTGTCTCAAAGGAATCCGAATTTGCTTTTACTGGATTTCGCTATGTAATGAATGGGATAGAAAGAGAATGATGATAGCCCAAGGTTGCATATGAATCCTAGACTTATTGAAAATAAAACGAGTGAGCAGGAAGACTAGGATGGAGGAAAGAGCGCCCCCAGCGACTCCGCTTATGCATATAGCAGGAAGAAATCCCCTGTTCCTTCTTATCTTAAGATCTGGTGTACTCGTACCACCCGTACCTGTATAGAGCGAAGGCGGATTTCAATACTCTAAGTATTAGTGATTATGGAACTCGAAGTCCAAAGATGAACATGTTCGGAGTCAACGAAGCCACTGCCTAAAGGATTGAGAAAGAAAGCGTCGGAGCGGGAATGGCTTTGGAGCACTCTCTTAGTATCGCCAAGTGTTGTTAGAATGCATGACTATAGCCTATTACAAAGAAGTGGAAGATGTGCCAAAGGTCGGATTTGAAAGCAACTAATGGAACGACTCAATGTTCTTCTTTTTAATGACATCTCTTTCTTCTTGATTCCGAATGCTCGAACTCTTAGGGGGGGGGAACAACAACTATGCGATCATCCTATCTGAAGTGATCCATTTCAGGATCCAGTGAGCATTATCTTTATCTAAGATCAAAGATAGCTCAACCGTACATATGTAAATGAGAACCTTTCCTTATCAAATAGGTGTAAGCATCGTGTTTATGAATGACTCAACCGCACCTTTAACCATCTTATTGGTTAAGTAGGGTTATATCTTAAGTAGATCTAAATTCGACTTCTTAATTGATCTCGTTGAGACCCGGGCATACTACAACTTTCTAGGGACATGGATTCATTGGTCGGGATGATCGCCAACATGACTTATACTTATGAAAATAGTTGTTGAGTCAAAGACTCCACTCCTCAGACATGTACGAAAGCATTTCACCCCTTTTATTTTGAACATGCAGCCGTAGCCGCCCTTGATTGAGTAGCCGAAACCCAATTGACTACTTTACTCTATGACTTCCTTTCTAATGCAGCCGTATCCAAATGGCATTCTCCGGAAAGCAAATGTACCATAAGGGCATGTGAAAGTGGTCTTCTCTTTATCTTCCGGAGCAATAGAGATTTGGTTGTAACCCGAATATCCGTCAAGAAAACAATAGTATTCCTTCCCTGCTAATCTGTCCAACATTTGATCAATGAATGGCAGCGGGAAATGATCTTTTCTTGTGGCCTTGTTTAGCTTCTGATAATCCATGCACACACGCCATCCTGTTACCTGAACTTGGATGACTAGGATAAACTGCTTCCTCCCTTGTTCCTTCCTATGAATGGATAAATAAAGCTACTGCTATCCCCTCCGCTCTTTCAAAAAAAGAAAGTATGTTCTTTTTATACCAGCACAAGCTACTCATATAACAACAACCTGTAAGAGAAAACTTACAACCACTCACAAAAGGAAAAGAACTCAAGAGTGGCTGTTCGAGCTCCCGGAAAGCCCGATAGACAGTCTCCGTTTGATTCTGTGCAAAGATGGACAATGTCCACTCACGAAGTACTGTTAGAACCGATCTTTTCAGCACTGCACAAGCTTCAGCAATACCACCCCTCGAAAGAGCTTGATCAATGAGTCTAGCCCAGGTCTCTCTCACAATGCTGCTGTCAGCATCACCGGAATAGCTTGCAAAGTACAGCATTTTCAGACATATCTCCCAGAGTTCAAATGGAATAATATACTCATTGTATAAGTATAATTGAGTGATTTTTTTGAAATCCAGTGAGAATTCCTTTGCCTTTTCTCCTTCGTATCAGCAACTTGCCGGTGGTACCACCGCTCTCCAGGAAACTAACGGCTCACAGCTGTTCAGCCTCTTCTCTAAGAGATGTGTCCCTGACTGGGTTCAGGGACACAACCATCGTCCGAATCGTCTGCTACCTAGTCAATGGGGTCTGGAACCCATAACAAACTAAAAAAACACTTCTGCTGGTCGATGAATACGTGTTCCGATTGTACCAGTGTTGAATGAACGGCAGGTTTGGTTTTGGAACCAGACCGGGGCACTTTAAAGGAATAACAGGTAATTGGAGATAGCACCGGGTAAATCCCGCATCATAAGAGGTATAAGCTCTTTACTATATAGAAACTTTCTATCAATTCTAGGTGTGCAGCTACTCGACTGAAGGAATGAGTGAGAATGAAGATTTTGAACCCCAACTCCCAAGAAAGGAGAGAGAGCTCTAAATGATCCCACCAGTAATAAAGAGCCAGTAATAAAGAGAAAGGTGCTTCGGGATACCGGTAAAGGCCTGGAAGTGCTATCCAGTTGAAGACAGGCAAGGAAGGTCTAAAGCTGTCATTCGACCAAGGGTTAGTAATGCAAGACTTATAACTATTGGCTGGGATACTTGTAGTTGAAGGGGATCCGAGGAGCTGTAGAAGATCGAAAAGAAAGGGTCGTAAGGAAGACATTGGGTGTAGAGTCAGGTCCTCTCAGTCGGTAGCCTTTTCTCAGTCCTACCTTTGACTCTCATGCCTTCCTGCTTCTCCTAACGTGGCTTTCCCCTTTCCATTTGATGGGGGTCTTTGCTCTCTCGCCGACAAAGAGCTTTATCCCTGCGTGGAAATGAAATAATCAATGTCCTTTGCTTTTTCCCATCTCTATTTTCTTTTTATAGCCTAACTTTTCCCGCCGCACCTCTTCTTCGTCTCTTTGCATGACTAGTTCTCTTGTTGGTAGGCTTGGGAAAGATTTTAGGGATTCTCTTTCACAATCCCTTTCTAGCTGTGCTCTTTCTGCGCTAGTCTGCATTCTTTCCCTTTCAGAAGGTTAGTTGGCTTCTTGAGCCTTTCTAGGTATCGCATCTTGTCTTGTACTTTCTCGATCTCTTGTTCTAGCCATTCTATTTGATTGAGCATCACCTCTAAGCAGGCTTCAGGTTTCTCAGTTGCTTCTTCTGCCTTCCTTCTCTTGAAAGGATATGAAAAGGTCATTGAGCCCCCCTTTCTTGTTTCTTTACGAAGAGAACCTGGAAGTGAAAGAGTTGATTATCAGCTTGAAGCCTGTTCTCGATCTTGGCTTTCGGCCTCCCGGCACTCTTGTAATTTCTCTCTGTCTCAAATCCGCTTACCTCGGCCTCTTTCTGGAAGTTCCCTTATCTGACCTATCTTAAATGGAATATCCAATCCAAGCATTTCAGTCTCTTCTTCCCAATGCTACTAGCCTTGCCTTCTCTCTTTCGAGTCCATTTGAGGACTTATGCCACTTAGACATATATCCCTTGTGCCATCCCTTTCGTTCTCTGAAGGCTACGAGATTCTTGCGAACAGTAAATAAAGGCATTTTCTTCCTTCCGGATAGCATTCACCTTTGGTTAGTGTACATTCAATGAACAACATGTGTTAAGCATATATTCAAGATAGAATCTTTTTCTCTGATTGAGACTCTGTAGGAGATTCCACAACAATGGAAGGGGTGTGATAGACTACCTCTTCTGGGGGCAGATAGGGATGGATAATAAGATTGATGCTCTCCCCGAGGAGGGTGCTCGGGATATTCCTTTCGGGAGGAAGGGAGAAATTATCACATATTACTCTGCAATTGGCTATAATATACATCAAAACCAGCGCCATCATGCTACCAACAAAAAGCAAAGCCACGAAAAGAAGGGGTACCCACCAACACCAATAGGGGAAGTTGGAAGGATATTTATTCTTATGATTGAGGACGAAAAATAGCGTAAGTGATGTGATCACAGAAACCTTGCTTTCTCTTCATCCAACTTTGAATCTCTTAAGAGAAGAAATGACTTCGAAGACGTGGGAAAACATGTTTTCTTGGCCTTATTTTGAGCACTTCTCCTCCAGCTCTAGATTGGCATAAACGACGTGTTATATCGCCAGTTAGCTCCCTCACATCAAGTTCTCCCCACGGCGCTATGGAAACATGTATTTTAATGCTTCGAATGGCATGCTATGTAAATGGATGGATCTAAAATCCTAGCTTATATAGAACAAATCCGTGCACGACCCTTGTTGATTAGCTATTTGCAGAGGGTCGGAAGGGGGACTACCCTTGGTATGCATGACGTAATGATGGAGCGGGAGAAGGACCTTTGTTTTCTACCTCTCTTGATAGATCGTAGATGGGAGGCCTCTCCTCTGGCTTTTCCGTTAGCGGAGATGAAACGACTTTTCTGCTGCTACGAGGGGGAAAGCCTTTGTTTATCCCCTTTTCATTAACCCATTCAGGTAAAGAATTTGGTCCATCTTCGCGTGGCGTGCAAACGTGGGCCTACGTTAATATTAATGTAGGTATGTCTACAATTATAGAGTCCAGAGCGTGTCATTAAAGCCATGCTCGACTTTTTTTTTTCATAGCTGGGCCCTTAGAAAGAGGGGTCTTTCCATCTTAATGGATGGGGGGTGTATTTACAAGAAAGTATCGCCATATTCATCCCAAAATGTGCCATCTAAGGATGAGGTAGGCCTGAGGTAAGGTATAGTGCAAATATACATTTTTATGTAACTGTCATACCTACAAAAAGTAGAACGAGGAAGCCTTTTGTTTTGTTCTATTAAGGTTGCTCTCTGCAATTCACTTTTTCTCTATGATATGATGCTTCGCAATTCAATTGTATTGATGAACCTATAACAAACCTATTTGATTAGGCCCTTTCTTTTATCAATCCTAGCGCAAATGAGTCATTCTCATAGAGTTCTATAAGGGAACGAAGTCGCTTCCTGACTTGTCTCTGTGAATTGAGGCAACTAGATCTTTTCTCTCTTTTTCTTGCGAAAGTTCAATGAAGGAAGGGTTCCATGTCTGCCTTTTTTTCAGCCAGAAGTTGGTTCGGGAGAAAGCCGGCTGGCTGCAGCTCCATGCACTGCTTTGGTCGGGATTTCTTTTCTCTATTACGTATGGCATTTCGGGATATTCGCCCGAGATCTCTCTATAGATTGGTCCAATGGAAGTGATCCATTCTTTAGTAAGGGGGAATCCTTTTTCAAAGGAGGAATCGATCTCAGTAGAGAGTAGAGAGGGAGAGCATTCGCCTATTAGCTATTAGTAAGGGGGTATAGCTTATGAGGAAAGGGCTCGAATCCACTTTGTGAGGTAGAAGGGAGGCAGAGTCTTAGGACTTCCAACCCTTGGAGAAGATCTAGGAGGGCCATGTTCGCATCCAAAAGCGGGCTTTGATGCTGCTTTTCTTTCATAGCACGCATAACCATAGCATGTATGGAACATAAAAGCAATCTCACCATCGACTTATAGGTGTATCAATAAGGTTGAAGGGACTGCGTCTAGCTGGGGCTCCAAAATGGGTTTCACTTCTGTTCTTATGAGCTTTGTTCGAATCGAATACTACTATTACTATAAATACTATAAAGAATTACCCTCTCTGCATTAGCTTATTCCTCTTTTGATAATAGGTACTGTAACTGGTATTCTTGTGATCGGTTTAATAGGTATTTTCTTTTATGGTTCATATTCCGGATTAGGTTCATCCCTGTAATAATCGGATGAATGGAGTTGTAGGCATGAAAGCGTAGGAACTCAACGGGATTCCCTTCTTTAGTTTGTCTGATTCGAGGAGAGAGGGCCTGCTGGGTTCTTAAGAATCAGAGTCTTTTTTCATCTAAATGACAAAGTGGATTTCTTTTTCTGCTGGTTCAAAAAAACCTACCCCTTTTTTCTGATGATGCTTTTGAAAAATGAACTTCATTGATTGATTCAGAACACCTCTTCCTTGATCTTGATAGTATCTATGAGTACTTTCCAAGTTAGAACAAAGGGGGAATCACTCAATTTCCTGTATTCTATATTTCTGTAGAGTAGATTAGATATCATACAAATACTTGCTATACTCTTACCCCATTTATTTTATTCCCTATTTCTTTTATATTTGAGTATCTCAGAAAAATGGAAAGTTCATTGAATCAGTTTTATTTTTTTGCCCACTACTACATCTCGAAAAACAAAACCAAGAAAAGAAATATTTGACACCCCGTTCTTGTATCGAAAGAGTAATGATTTTTGATCCTGTTCGTCAAATCATCAAAAATTCATTTTCTTGTGTCGAAGACTAGGAAGACAAATAATTCTAGGAGGCATTATTTGTTCCCCGCATTTCTAGTTCGTTCTATTACCCGCTTACTTATGCTAATATCTATCCCAATTTGATTCTATTTCAATGTAATAAAATGGATCCATTTTATTACATTGAAATCTAACATAGTCCTATCAATTCAATTTGGCAAAAAAAAAACAAAGAAAGAGTCGGTAAAGTCATAAAGTAAAATAGTCTTCTTCAAACAAAATGACTAGGAATGCGGTACAGGGGATTCCGTGAAACTCGTAGAAAAAGAGCAGGTAAATAAAAAGTTTTTCGGAAATGATTTTTTGTAACATACATAATTGACAACAAAAATTTTGTTCTTTTTATGAACCTGATGTGGATAAATTTGCGAGCCTAGAAATTCATTTCGTCCAATTGAACCTTTTCGAACTGTTTCTTTTTAAGAACCAAAAAGATTTGTGCCAAAATAACAGATACCAAGAAGACCAAAAGGCCTTGGACACGTAATGGATCTTG
>JAPYKT020000028.1:1570000-1730000 GCA_028749325.2 Caryopteris x clandonensis | reverse complement strand
TCATATGAGTTCCTTCTAATGTATCAAACCATATTTAATTCCTATATTTATACGAGAATCACGAATATATGATCATCTCTCTCGAGTTAGATCCAAAATTAGATTAGATAACATTGATTATTCTCAAGATATTATCTAACTCCCAACAGTGCCTAGGATCTATTCTTATCACAATATTTACCAATCTCTCGATCTAATAAGTTTATATTATGCATTCCTAATATGTTAACCAATTACTCCCTCTCGGGTAATAATTGATTAACTACACATATGCAATTATTTATCACATAATTTCATACGACATTCAAATCAAGGAAGCATAAACAAATATAGGAAGAAAAATAATATCATTAAAGAAAAACAGTTGAATCCAATATTATTTGATCCTCATTTATATCATTGTTTCTAACCCTAAAATCTATTGTATATTTGTCTCCTTTTTATAGACAATTGTTAGGGTTTAGATAGCCATCATATTTCTGTTTTGAAATGAGAAGATATGTACGAATCACACCAAATCACTATGGCTAAGATCATATCGGGAGAATAAACAAGGTCCGTGTGACTTGAGACCCTTAATTGTCTATTTTTATGTCAAAACTTTAACAAACACGTGACGTAACAAAATATAACAAAATTATAATAAACTCATCATTTAGGTACATGCAATTGCCTAAAATTATACATAATAACCCCAAATTGCACGTAAATTCTATATTTATCACTTGTAATAAAAGAAACATAAATACACAAAAATTCGAAGAAGAACATACGTAAGAGACGACGGGACAAGGTCATAGATTAACCAAAAATTATTGAACCAGAGAAAAAATAATGAGAAAGAAAAAGGATTTGCAAGAGGAAAGAGAGAGACATTGAAGAAAATAGAAGTCTGGAAAAAGAGACTTTTCGGGGGGAGAGAAATCAGAGGAAAAAAAGAAGAGTAGACGAAGGGTAGGTTTGCATGGGGTGGATTGGATTGATTTTCAATGCACAAGTTTGAACAAACACACTGAAAGTTAGGCACAATTTACAATTGTTTATGTTAAGGTGTATTAGAACATCGCCTTAGAAATACTATCGGTGATTGATAATCCACCATTGTCAAATTTGGAAGTGATGATAGAGACTATGGAACTGAAGTCAAGGCCTCTGATCACTATAAAAATGTTGATCATTCATAATTTTGTTTTCCTATCTTATTTCTTCATTTCAAACTTTTTGAGTTTTCTGGAAGAAAACTAATTGAATCGAAAATTTTTAGTAGCTTACATCTTCGATGAATTCATATCAATTTTAATGATTTTTTTCTTTGTTAATGCACTTTCACAATTTATCAATATTTTAATATTTTCTCTTGGACTATAAATTGAAGAGTTAATTTGTATCTAGGACTATGATTAAGGGTTAATTTGTATCTTATTTCATTTCAATTTTTATATTTAATTTTTAATATAAATATTTTAAAATAAAAATTATAGAAAAATTTATCCGATAACATGTATATTTTTAGCACAATTGATATTTTTCTTGTGTGTTACATGATTTATAATATGATAATGTAATAAATTATTATTAAAACAATATTATAATTTTTAAAATAAAATACATATTTATATAAAATATATTTTGATAAAATTGTTTAAAATAAAAATATCTAACAATATTAATATACCACAACTAATATATAAAAAAAGTATTTTTTATTTAAAAATTAATATTTTATTATTATATATGCAATATTGATATCAAACTGAAGATCATAGAAAAATAATTAATTTAATATATTTTTTTTTCATAAAAATAGAATTGAAATGAAAATGTTATAAGTTTTTTTTAAAATTAAAGTAAAAAAAGAAATTTGATTAGATTATCATACTTTCTTAAAATAATAAAAAACTACTTTAGACGAAAAAATATCATGTTCATGAATGAGTCCAAGTAGTATAGTTAGTCATTACCAATATGACATTGTCATCTCAATAACTAATCATTTAAGTGATAGAAATTTTTGATTATTGACAAGAAGCGTAAACATATCAGTGGGACTAAAAATTTAACTAGGATAAGAATTGAATGGTCGAGCATCACAGGGTGAAATTACTATTGTGTAGGTATATAGATTATATTTGTAATTCATATGTATATATACTTATAGATATGAATATTATGAATATTATATATATATATATATGTATCTATATTTAATACAAAAGAAGATTACCACAAGTCACTCCACAAATTTATGAGAATTATTCTCGTTTCTTGACAGGTGTCTTCACTATCTATTGACACGTGTATTCCCATCTCTCTTTTATTTTTATTTTTTACAAAAATTTAAAAACTTAAATAATTTTTTCGTTGTATCCGGTTTTTACGTATCATAAATAAAATTAATTATCTTTTCATGATATTTAATTTGATACAAATATTGCATATTTTAAAATAAATAATTATATTTATAATATGATATATATTTTTTTATGAATTGAATATAATTTCTTTATGGGTTAAATTATTTATTTTTATTTTGATATATGTGTTGGATTTGAATAAATATTATATAAATTTGATCTAAAAATAAAAATATTTGTAATAAAGATTTTATTCTATTAATTTATATAATATAATTTATTGTTCCACATTAATAGGCTTTAGTGAGTTGAAATTTGTATTAAGATGAAAAAATTCTAAAATTCACTTAAAAAAAATCGTACAATTTATAGTTTAATAAAGATAACTTTTAAGAAAATAACAAAGCCATATAATATAATAAAATATCAAAATACATAATATTTATATAAATCAAAATCAAAATCAATAATCATCACATAAAATATTTAGAATAATAATTTTATTATATCCATGCATTTTCTAGTATATTTGAACTTAAAAAAATGAAAACATTCATATTAAGTCGCTCATTTTGAATAAGAATCGTCACATAAACTCGACTCATTGTTCCTAATATACAATCATACACTATTTTCCCAGGTGGGAATCCACACTATTCGCCTACAAAAACTTATAATCAGAGTATCAATATGTTGTGCTGTGCCCTCTCTCTCTCATCAATATTAACATATTAGTGTTGATTAAAAAGAAAAAGGGTATTTGAATTCTGTACAGAGATGACACAACAGAGGATATAGATTAAAATAAAAGATAGGTGAATTCTACACATTTTTTTTTTTTATAATTATGTGTTACTCTCTCTCTCTCTCTCTCTCTCTCTCTTCAAAATTTATAAGAAATTCACGAAATGGAAATGTAGAGGATTTATTTCCATTTGTATCCATATATATCCATTTTGAGCCTGCAAGAGTTTCAAGCCTGTCCAAATGGAAGAAGGAAAGTTACGACACAATCAAAATTGTTGAGAATAATATATTACGAATTGCGAAACATAATAATATTCTGAGTCACTTGCCTTAGCCATGCGAGGCACCTCTCTGGAAGTAGTGGCATCTTCCATTCTTCTGAATGGTTTAATGGGGGAAGCCAGATTAGCTCTCGATAAAGGAGAAGCTTTTGGATCCGAACAAGACTCTTCCACTGCTTGCTTCAGCATCTCCACTACTTGGCTCATAGATGGCCGATCCTTGGGATTTTTATTCAAGCAGACATCTGCCAATTTTGCGATTCTCCTAGCAGCATTCAGGGAATATTGATTCTGGAGACGGCAATCCACGATCATGCTAAACCTCTTACTATCAGCTGGGAACTGTCTTACCCATTCTAGAAGCTTCTGTTCTGTCGAAGGGAGGTTCCTTTCCAATGTGCGTCTTCCAGTCAGAATCTCATATAGCACAACTCCAAAGCTCCATATGTCACTCTTCACTGTCAAATGGCCAGTCTCAACGTATTCTGGGGCAGCATATCCACGGGTTCCTACAGGCTATCAAAAAAAATACTAATGATAAAATAAACACGTCAAACATTATTATGTGGTATGTAATGCACTATTTTCCATATTCAGTTTAGCAAAATGAAAATGTTATTTTCATGTGCAGCCAGAATATGACAGGCTGCACACTCCAAACAATACTACAATTGAACCAAACAACCTCAATCAAGTGGAGTCCTGCCCAAATAAATGGTTTCCAGGAAAGATTTAGCAATACAATGTTATAATCTACCATTGCACTAATTACATCCACTTACAGCTGTTGACACATGAGTTCGGTCTCCAGTGGGGCCTTCCCTTGCAAGTCCAAAGTCGGATAGCTTGGGATTGAAGTCCTTGTCCAGCAGCACGTTAGAGGACTTGAAATCTCGATATATCACCTTCACATATTATATACAAGAAATAGCCTGATAAAAATAATCTAAACTGAGAATCAGAGACAAGGGGCCTGGCTGCCCCACCAAGGTCTCTTTTCCTAGGACTTAGCTCATTTTGGTTTGGATATCTGAATCCCAGGGGAATAATATGAGGTTGTGCTTGGATTGAAGGATTTGAGGATGAATTTGAAATCCAGAATAACAAATATATTGTGGTTGAATGGATTGATATAGATTTGAAATCCATCTCCTCGTTTGGAATTAATTTTTGAGTAATTTGGAGGATTTGAATTCATTCACTTTAAACCCTAATTTTGAAATCCCTCCATCCAGATGCAACCACCTAAAATAAGAGTTGTGCATCTTATGAAGCATGTACTGCACTAGCATCTTAGATACACTGGAAGTGTGTAGTACAAAGAGAAGCGAATAAAAAAATGGGTACCGGACACTGGGCTGGTTTTGATAGACAGTAATTTCCCTGTATATGTTAAAGTTAAAATTTCTTCAGAAGTATTTACAGTCTAAATAACTGAAGTTCTATACATGCTACTCTTGTAAGATAGTCCAAGTATCAGATCCAGCACAACCAAGAAAAGTCTCTGTTCTAACACTGAACTAAAACCTTTGCAGCGAGCATTATTGAGTGATCAACTAAGATTCACAAAAACAAAAGAATACCTGGACTTCCAAACCCTCATGCAGATACGCCATACCCTGAGCCGCCCCTAGGATAATGTTTAGTCTTGTTATCCAAGGAATTGCGGGCACAGCCTTGTTGAAAAGATGATCTTCCAAGCTCTTATTATGCATGTACTCATAGACCAATAGTCGATGGATTCCTCTTTCTCCATCCACAGAACAGTATCCTAGAAGCTTTACAAGATTGGGGTGATCAACCACCCCAAGGAATTGGACCTCCGCAATCCATTGTTTGTGGCCCTACATAACAGACGAAAAAACTGAAGGTAGTCAAAAACTATAACTCATCATGAACTTAAGACTCCTAAATGTGAGTCCTAGTTGTTACACAGAGATCGATTTCTCTGGTTCATTTACATAGGCACTAGTGATTGGTATTGTTCATCGACAATGCTAATGGATGAGTCAATCAAGCAGTTTGTAGTTGAGATGGCTCTTGTTCGACACCCTTCTTTACAGCCTATTATAAGTAGATCCGGTGGTAAATTATATCTTCAAGGTTGGAACATGAGTATTCCAGGGTTAATATCTGAGAACTTATCATAGCCCATACATCTGTTATACGACATTTTAATTATGGTTCAGCAATTATGACATAAAATTTGTTATAGGAACCTCAATGGTTCAAAACAGAGCACAGTGTCGGATACAATATATTAGCTTTAGCCTTAAAGAAAATTAAACTTATGAATGAATGCTCTTATACAGTGGGGATTTTAAGGCCATGGCCCAACAAAGTAGGTCTAGAAGAAGCACTGTGTCCCAGTAGGCCGCCGGCCTTTTACAACAATGGGCTCAAGTATCCCCTTAAGAGAACAAAATAACAACATTGCTTAGTGCTTACTAATAATGGCACTGATTCTTGTTTCTGAAGTAGATATATGGACAAGAGAAAGACTACTACGCCAAAGCTTTTTGCTGGGATGAGGAAACAGACTCACTAAAACTAACCCAACATTACAGGCGAAACAAATTCCGGAAGACGATCAATTCACTGCAAGGTTTACGATCCGCATCAAATTAATTAGTTTTACGGAGTATCACTTGTGTGACGATCTCAATCTTATACATGATATATATGATTGTCTAACCTAATATAAACCGACTGGGTTTCTTTTGCTCTTTGAAACTTCAACGCTAGTCTCAAATTCAGCAGCACCAAAAGTAGAAAAGTTGGTCCTTCTCTCTCTCTCTCTCTGTTCACACAGAAGAGAGAGAACACAAAAGAAGCAGGTATTTATGACTATGGAGAGAGGGGGAGGGGGGTTACCAGATCAGATATACCTGCAACCCTTGTGTATTGAGTTTCTTAATGGCAACAATAGTGGGCTGGCCCACAGGCGAATTGATAGAGCCCTTGTACACACTGCCGAAACCACCTTCCCCTATCTTGAGGAGCCTGTTGAAATTGTTTGTAGCTTCTCGGAGCTCCGTCAGAGAAAACGCCCTCAAACTGTGCTCTCTTTCTCTGTACATTTCTGGTATGGTCCTTCTCGACCGTGGCGACGTTGTTGGTGATGATGATGATATAGCACCTGTAGATTTAGATGCCCGACAACAATTTTCATCAGCTTTGCCTCTCGAGTTCATCAATTCAGGGGCTGATTTCCCTGCCCTGGACTTCCTCTTCTTCTCTTTAAA
This sequence comes from Caryopteris x clandonensis, assembly GCA_028749325.2. Taxonomy (NCBI): domain Eukaryota; kingdom Viridiplantae; phylum Streptophyta; class Magnoliopsida; order Lamiales; family Lamiaceae; genus Caryopteris; species Caryopteris x clandonensis. The sequence goes on along the minus strand of JAPYKT020000028.1, from coordinate 1,723,373 downwards.
CATGTGAAAACACCTCATCATTTTCAGAAATATATAATTGTATTCAAGGAACTGGGAGGTGAGAGAGAGAGAGTCAGACATGATGAAAGACGACATTATATATATTTATATGTATTACATCACATGGACTCTCAAAGACCAAAGGTACTAATTCTTCCATGGAGTTGTCATTTCGGATTTGTCATAAATAATATACTTTTTAAATAAAAATATTTTTAAAATATGACTTCATCTTTAAATGAAAGAAATATATTGGTATTTAAATGACAATATTGATTTTTAAAGTTGTAGCATAATGCTTAGTAATAGGCTATAAACTCAGAACGTATCAAATAAATTATAATTGTATTCTTCGTTAATATTTTATGGTGTCATAGCTACCTTTATAATATATATATACACACACAATTTAATCTTAACCTTTCATATTTACGATTTTATTCCACTTATTCAAATTTCAGTTTAAATTCATTTAAAATTATAATAAATTAAAGAAACAGAAGTAAAAGAATATGAAAGTTGTATAGAACATTGAAAACTTTATGAAATAAAATAGGAGAAATATGCAAATAAACAAATCCAAATAGTTATTTTGTAAATATTCAATAACAATAATTTCTAAATGAATTGGTTGGATATAACCAAATCTATTTAACAAATTTTGAAACAAGACAAAGATAAGAAATATTCAAATAAAAAGTAGATAACAATGGTCATGTAATTATTTTTTACATATTATTTGTATATTCCTCATTGTTTTATTTCAAATTTTAAGAATATTTTATAATCGGAAAAAAAAAAAACTATTCAAATAAAAAGTTAATAAAAATATTTCATGGACATTTTAAAATTAAAAATCTCTAAAACATAATTTTAGTAGACAGTTTTATTGTACTTATTTAAATAATTTTGAACGTATTTCACATGCTTTTTGATTTTTTTGGAAATTTATGGTTATTTGATATTTATAAAATAAACACCTCGGTTTTGATTGTCAATTTCTCATTTATTAGTATATTGCTCATATTTTAATTCAGCAAATTCTCAATATTTTAAATATTATTTCAGGCTTTCGATTGTTTTTTACTTTTTTATTTATTTTACTTATAGGGTTCGTTTACTCTACTTGATAGGATAATATTTGATACATAATATGCGGATTTGTTATTCAGTATTATGTATCAAGCTTATGTTTGTTTTGCAAAGTTGCAATACATAATATCCCATATTAATATGTAGTATTGTGTTTGGTTCAATATATTAAAATTAATTACACATATTGACTGTTATATCCACTAATATTTTCAATATTAAATATTATACTAATATCTGCATTTTGATTATAAAAAAAAAAAAAAGTAGTCCACAATATACTTCTAAATATTTTTGCTTTTGTATCATATTTTTAAGCACCGAACATGCTCAACATAAATTTCAATATTTTCTTTACAAATTTTATATTTGATTTGTAATATTATTTTTTTCTTTTTATTTTATTTTATCATGAGGTTCTTAATTTTAAAATTTATTAGGATACGTTAAAAGTAAACTTTGAATCACGGACATAGATATATCTATGATAAAATATAATACTTATATAATTTGGGGTACAATGGTTGCATTCTTGTGAGTCTTTTTTTTTTTTTTTTTAATGAAAATTTAGTAAAGTTTTAACACAAAGATTATTTTGTTTTTAATTCTTTAACTTGCGCTTAATCCAATATGCGTCTTATAGTTTTACGATTTTTTTGTTCTCTAACTTTCAATTTTGGTTCAATTTTCCCTAAATTTTAATCTTTTGCCATGAATTTACATGCCAGACGATTTGATTATGTGGCCCACTATTGAGATTTTTTTAAATTTTAAAAAATATGCGAAGAATCCATATGATGTTAAATGATGCAATATGTAATTTCACCTATGAAGTCGATCCAATCCTATCTTTTAAGAAAAAACAGATACCAGATACCCGACCAGCTTATTAATAGTGTTTTATTAATTATTAATATTGCAAAATAAATATGAGAATTCAGACAAATTGAATGAAAATATTAATGGGGATACAATTGTAAATTCCATGATAGGATGTGATTTAATTAGTTATTATTTTAATGTTGTGCTAAAATTATACAAATCATGAAACATTGGGATTAAACTATAGATATTCCCCTGATTATAGGGTTTTTTTTCAAAATAATGCAAAAAAAAAAAAATTTACAAAATAGGTATGTTTTCGAACAGTTTTTAAAAATAGGTAAAACGTCACCGCCGGTGACGTTATTTCAAAAAAACGTCACCGGAGGTGACGATTTTAAATTAAAAGAAAGAACGTCACCTAAGGTGACGTTCTTTCTTTTATGATATAATTATATATGTACATACATCATATATATATATCATATACATGCATATATATATATATTATATATAGATACTGACATATATATATACACATATATATATATGTATACATATATATATATAACCTGTAATATATATATATATATTTCAAATATGTATATATATATATATATTTTTTAAATTTATTAAGTGAATATATAAGAAAATATATATAATAATAATAATATTTGTAATAATAATATACAGAAATATTTATTAAATTAAATAATTAATTTTTTTATTAATTCATATCTTTTAAATTAATAATATATATAATAATAATATATATAAATTTATATATATTATTATTTATAAATATATATTTTATAAATATATATATATGTGTATATATAATATATAATATATATATAACTAAAAACCTTAGATGACGTTTCATATATATATATTTATGTATTATTATTAATTGGCACAAAACTTTGGGTTGGAATGTTAATTATGCAAATTTATTTAATTTTTTAAAAAATTTGGTTAGTAGATGTAAATGATACAAAATAATAAATAGTTTGGATTTTAAATTAATTGTGGTGTGCTGTTTTATTAATGGACGACTTGTATAGAATGTGTAACAATTATGTAGTTAATTAATTTGAAGCGAAAATGAAATGCTAAAATAAAATATTGAAATTAAAAAAAGTACATCTTCGCGAAAAATTTCTTTTTGTTATGTATATACTATAAATTATAAGTAAACATAGAAAATAATACATAAATAAAGAAAATTCAAATTCACTTGAAAACTAATATGAAAAAGAATATCAAAATTAGATGCAAAATTATGAAAATTGCAACTAAAATTTCATTGTAATGAATGTGTCATGGGTATAAAGTAACTTTTTTTTTTTTTCAGATCAGTAAATAAAAATAATTGTTTGTTTGTTATGATCTATATTCACACCTATTACAAATGACCTCCTGTACCACAACCTCGATTTCTTCTAGTTCGGCGACCTCTTCCTTCACCTTGCCCGACATTTCCTGATATTTCTTGTTGTCTCCTTCGAGTTCCACCTCGTCTACCTCTTGTGTTGACAATGGGTGGTTGTGGCTGTATGTCTTCTTCGACGTCATCTTCCTCCGAGGTTGGTGTCAAATGAATTGTCATTCTGCTGGAGGATGACGTAGAGTGGTCTGGTACATCCCGGAAAGTAGCCACATCTGAATACTGGAATTGAATCGGAGTAGGACGGACATAGTCGTAGTTTGGCATATTGCTCGTGTCTCCTGCTCCGAGGTCAACGTTCATACCAGGAAATGGCGAGTGAGTGGACATTAATGGATGGTAGGGTGTCGGAGTATACGGTGGTGTACTCATTGAAGGCCTATATACATCCGACATATGTCCTTCAGTTTGGTATTCGGGCCGCGAAGATGTTGATGCAAAGTTCGCAGGTGGTGGCATCCGAACTTCAGGGGAACGACGCCTTCTAATTCTCATATGATTTTCTGCTTGACTTTGCGTCTGTTGTTGATGTACAGGCTGGGTATACGTCATTTGCGGAGGCTCGGGGGACAGTCTCTCAATTGTTCGCTCTATATTTTCATACAAGGAGAGCTGTTCATCTAACAAACTATTAAGTTGGTCAATGTCTAACCTATTTCTATTTTGTATATTTCTCTTCATGGGTTCCAACTGTTCGATCTACAAATAAGATAAAAGATGTATATTAAAACACCAATCATGTTGAATAGATATAAAATTAATTGTAGAACTGCATATATGTTGCGTACCATGTAGTGCATCAGTGAAGCATCTCCAGTTTTTATTCCCATTATGTCATGCGTATCTACAGGGGATATAAAACGACGTGTAATCGAGTTATACCAATCATAGTAATCGGGTGTCATCGTTGGGTTCATTGCATATTGGGTTCCCGTGAGATACTCATGTCTTTGATTCCACTGATGAACATACTTCGCGTGTATGTCCATCCAGTTGGCATTTTTTCGCCCTTTACGATCAATCTGATGCACGTTCGTCTTCCAGTCATCAAGAGGGTCGATCCGATTAGGTATGTCTTGCAACATTCGGAACTGACGTAAGACTCTTTCTGGATGATGGAACTCCACAAATGAGAAGAAAATCAATGGACATATAGCTCGTACATTGTCCGAGAAGCACCGCGAAGGTAAATGGAGTACTTCCGGTTGCGACCAATCATATGGATCCCATGTAAACTGATGACACACAACAACCAAAAACCAAAAAACATACATGTGTTTTTAATTAATACATATAAGAATAATTAAAATGAAGTAATAAATCGAACCTGGTCATGTGTCAATTTATCCAATATTTCTCGAAAAACCTTGACCTGGCGCCTACCAGTGTGCACGAAACTGCTATCAATATTCCACCTGTTACATATATTTTACTAGTTAATCAGTAGATGCATTACATTTGGGTGTGCACTGTAAATATTACCAATAACGATAAAATAACCAAAACAACATGGCTTGCATTGTAAATATTACCGAGCACCGAAAGGGGGGACAGGGAGTGTACCACCACCCAAATGATCAGGTCTTTCAATTTCTTGCATATTTAATCTACTCCTCTTATATACAGGTACAATAGAAGATATGCGCGACCATGCCCAAATCTATCAAATATTATGAAAACACAAAAAAAGAGTAATTACAAAGGTTACGTATGGTAGATTCATTAATATATCATAAAAAATTTATAAGTACCTGTAACAATTGAACTGGGCCACCGAGGTTTTCTTTATACTCCAAGGCGCCATCGCACAAGTGACGGTATAGAGAAGATAGTACGGCACTGCCCCAGCTGAATTCAATAACTTTCTTTATGTCTTGCAGACATTGTAAATATACTAGTGGTAACAAATTTCCACTGGCATCAGGGCACATCACACCGCATATCAAGAATAAAGCACATGCCCGAGCATATTGCTCGACATGTTCAATTGTGCTATCATCCGTCACTGGATGCGATCGCATATGAGCGGCTAAAGAGGTAGCTCTAATCTTTCCACTTTTTATGTGGGATATGTCTGGCGTGTAACCTAACATCGCCTGACAGTAATTAGCCCACTCATTTGGAGACATTGTAGGATCAAGTCCGCACACCGGATCCCCTTCAATCGGCAAACCCCATATTAAGGCGACATCCATTAAAGTCACCGTTGCTTCACCAACAGGCAGGTGAAATGTATGGGTTTCAGGCCGCCACCTCTCCACCAAAGCGGTTATTAAGTGGTTGTCCGGGTAAAACTTCCCGCACCTATACACACCATAGAGACCCATTTGAAATAACAAATCCAGTACGCGTGTGTGGATCTCAGACCCTTCCTGGTCAAATAATTCCCAAAAATCATTATCGCACCGCCTAAAGCGAAAGAAAAAGTTCAAATCATCGTCAGGCTTCAGTAGGCCCTCGGAAATGTGCTGAGATTGAAGGGTGAGAACTGTCGGTTCCTTCGGGCCATAGTGGTTGTGTGAATTGATATCCATTATCACTGCAAATGAAAGAACAACATTAAAAAAATTTATAACATATATCTATTGATAATAAAAAAAAAATTAAATTACAAGTAGAACAAAAATATATTCAAGTATGTGATACTTGGCTCCATAAAACATACCTTTTTATACAAAGAAAATAAAGACGCGATTGCAGCAGTAATAAATTCTTCCAAAAAACGAGGTGAGCACAATCAATGTTGAACGAGAATTAAGAAGGAGGAAAATGGACGAAGAATGTTGAAGAAGGAAAATGAAATGAAACGTGAATAGAAGGGAGATGTAGTTGTCATTATATAGGTGTAAAATACAGACTGTTGATGTGATATATGCATGCTTCAATTATTTCTTCACGGCAAACTTTTATAAATGCATTCCTGAGTTTTCAAACTTTCATTAAATGCTTTAATGACTTTCGTAATTTCTTAAACTTTTTATAAATGCATTCCTGCAATAATAAAGTATTCACGACAAATTTCTGAGGAGAAAAAGTCACGCCACCTCCTGCAATACAGTAAATATGGTCTCCTCTGTAAAGGCTGCAATGATAAAGTTTGCACGATAAATTTCTGCAAAAGTTGATGTGATTCTTCAAATAATGCATGCAAATAATGCATGCTCAATTAATTGATGTTTATAGATTTTTTTTATATATATTATATATAGATATATATATATATATATTTCTAATTAATATTTATAAATAATAATATATGTTTAGAATATGTATACATATTTTTATTTAATAAGTAAATATATAAAATGATATATTAAATTATAATTATAAAAATGGATATAATTTAATTTTATTTAAGATAAATTTAAAAAACTTTGTTAAATTTAATAATAATTTTTGATTATTAATTCATAGTTTTTAAATTAATAATATATATAAATATAATAAAAAGATATGAATTTATATATTTATATATATATATATATTCGAATATATATATTATTATTCAAATATATATATATATATGTATATTATAAATATATATATAATATAATATACATAATTTTAAAAACGTCACCTTAGGTGACGATGTTTCGTTTTTTTTTTTTAATAATATATATATGTATTATTATTACATATATATATATATCTTATTTATTTAGAATATATATACATATTTTAAATTAATAAGTAAATATATAAAATGATATATTAAATTATAATTTTAAAAATAGATAGGATATAATTTTATTTAAGATAAATTTAAAAAAATATGTTAAATTTAATAATAATTTTTTATTATTAATTCATAATTTTTAAATTAATAATATATATAAATATAATAAAAAGATATGAATTTATATATTTATATATATATATATATTCGAATATATATATATATTATTATTCAAAAATATATATATATATATATGTATATTATAAATATATATATGATATAATATACATAATATCAAAAACGTCACCTTAGGTGACTTTTTTTAAAAATGTCACCTTAGGTGACGATGTTTCCTTTTTTTTTTTTTTTTTTAATAATATATTTATATATTATTATTACATATATATATATATATATCTTATTTATTTAGAATATATATACATATTTTAAATTAATAAGTAAATATATAAAATGATATATTAAATTATAATTTTAAAAATGGATAGGATATAATTTTATTTAAGGAAAATTTAAAAAAATATGTTAAATTTAATAATAATTTTTGATTATTAATTCATAATTTTTAAATTAATAATATTTATAAATATAATAAAAAGATATGAATTTATATATTTATATATATATATATTCGAATATATATATATATTATTATTCAAAAATATATATATATATATATATGTATCTTATAAATATATATATGATATAATATACATAATATTAAAAACGTCACCTTAGGTGACGATGTTTCCTTTTTTTTTTTTAATAATATATTTATATATTATTATTACATATATATATATATATCTTATTTATTTAGAATATATATACATATTTTAAATTAATAAGTAAATATATAAAATGATATATTAAATTATAATTTTAAAAATGGATAGGATATAATTTTATTTAAGGAAAATTTAAAAAAATATGTTAAATTTAATAATAATTTTTTATTATTAATTCATAATTTTTAAATTAATAATATTTATAAATATAATAAAAAGATATGAATTTATATATTTATATATATATATATTCGAATATATATATATATATATATTATTATTCAAAAATATATATATATATATGTATCTTATAAATATATATATGATATAATATACATAATATTAAAAACGTCACCTTAGGTGACGATGTTTCCTTTTTTTTTTTTTTTAATAATATATTTATATATTATTATTACATATATATATATCTTATTTATTTAGAATATATATACATATTTTAAATTAATAAGTAAATATATAAAATGATATATTAAATTATAATTTTAAAAATGGATAGGATATAATTTTATTTAAGGAAAATTTAAAAAAATATGTTAAATTTAATAATAATTTTTTATTATTAATTCATAATTTTTAAATTAATAATATATATAAATATAATAAAAAGATATGAATTTATATATTTATATATATATATATATATATATTCGAATATATATATATTATTATTCACAAATATATATATATGTATATTATAAATATATATGATATAATATACATAATTTTAAAAACGTCACCTTAGGTGACGTTTTTTTAAAAACGTCACCTTAGGTGACGATGTTTCCTTTTTTTTTTTTTTTTTAATAATATATTTATATATTATTATTACATATATATATATACATATTTTAAATTAATAAGTAAATATATAAAATGATATATTAAATTATAATTTTAAAAATGGATAGGATATAATTTTATTTAACGAAAATTTAAAAAAATATGTTAAATTTAATAATAATTTTTGATTATTAATTCATAATTTTTGAATTAATAATATATATAAATATAATAAAAAGATATGAATTTATATATTTATATATATATATATTCGAATATATATATATATTATTATTCAAAAAAAATATATATATATATGTATATTATAAATATATATATGATATAATATACATAATATTAAAAACGTCACCTTAGGTGACGATGTTTCCTTTTTTTTTTTAATAATATATTTATGTATTATTATTACATATATATATATATCTTATTTATTTAGAATATATATACATATTTTAAATTAATAAGTAAATATATAAAATGATATATTAAATTATAATTTTAAAAATGGATAGGATATAATTTTATTTAAGGAAAATTTAAAAAAATATGTTAAATTTAATAATAATTTTTTATTATTATTTCATAATTTTTAAATTAATAATATATATAAATATAATAAAAAGATATGAATTTATATATTTATATATATATATATTCGAATAGATATATATTATGAATAAATATATATATATATTAGATATAATATACATATGTAAAAACGTGTCCTCTGCAAAGGCTGCAATAATAATGTATTCAAGACAAATTTGTGCGGGGCAAAAGTCACGCCAAATTTAATGCAAGTTTGAAAAAGGAGAAAGTTGTTTTTCAAACATTGTCTTCTTCAATCACGTGAGCAGCTTGGGGCTAGAGACGGGCATATAAACGCCCTACAAAACGAGGTGAATGAGTTGCGTGCTCAATTGGATAATGAAAGACACCAAAATGATATTATCCAACAAGAGAGTACGGCTAACTTCACTTTCGATCAATGGCGAGTCAACGTAGAGTTGCAATTAGAGTTTTTTCCGGAGGCGAAATTATACAGCAAAGCGGAAAAGTATTGTATAGTTCTGCGCCCATTGGCTACACACGAATTGGTCGAAATACAGAATTATCTGCATTGAAAGATCTAATTTATCAATATGTTGGTGTGGCTAAAGACCAGTTTCATCTGAAACTTTTCACTAAATGGGGGGAAATATACGGTCACAATAATATTATAGAGTCTGTAGTTCAGATTGAGACTGACGATAATCTTAGGTTCTTCCTACATCCTAATGATGGAATAAACTCTATGGACATATTCGTTGAGAAAGAACCATGTGAAAATTTTAGCGAACATGAAGGTATGCTTATGAGCCAAGAGTGGGGATATTATATGTCGTTACTGTCCGAACCGGATGTGCCCACGACATCATTCCAAGATTTAACTAAGCCTTGTGATTACGTCCCCGAAATCACACAGGGATTGGAGAACCTTGCTTTCGCAAACACTTTATTAAGGGAAGAATGTAGTGTCCAAAATATAAGTATTGGTCCTAGTAATACTAGGAATGAACCTGAAGATATAATTGGTCCTAGTAATACGGCCAATACAGAAAACACGGACCCTTGTGCGGACTCCTTAGGTCCAATTTCCTCATCTGAAACGGAAGTTGAAAATTCAGATGAAAATTTGGATGACAATGAAACAGTAGTAGACGAAGAAGATGTTACTGCAGCTAATGTAAATTCCGACGGTGTCGAAGCAACAATCAATATCGACTGCGACGCCAACATTCCATTTTACACAATGAGTGGACCTGAAGTTGCAGCTGACTCCATGCATAATCCTACGTCTTCGTGGGGAAAGTTTTACGATCCTAGCCGGGGGATAATTGAGAAGGACATGTTATTCAGGGATAAGAACGCTTTCGTTGCAGCGATTAAGGATTTCTCGATACGACATGCCAGACGTCAGTTTCGAGTTGTCGAAAGTAAACCCCTCCTTTTAGTTCTAAAATGTGAACACAGTACTCCTTCTCAAGAGTGTCCTTGGTATGTTAGGGCATCATTTAAGAAAAAACTGGGGATGTTCAAAATTACCAAATATGGTGGAGATCATAGATGTTATATGAATGATATATCTTCTGATCATCGCAACCTGGACAAAAATTTCGTAGCTTTCTTGATTAAGGAAAATGTTCGGGTCAATCCGGCAATCAGCGTGTCAGAGGCCCAAGCAGACGTTAAAAACGCAACCGGATACTCGATTTCATATCAGAAGGCATGGCATGGTATTAGACGGGCGATTGAGAACACTTACGGGACATGGGAGAGCTCCGTAAGAAAGCTGCCTAAGTTTTTGGGTGCATTGCAAAAGTGGAACTCGGGCACCATTGTAGAGTGGAAACACCATGACACCAACATCCCACATAAAAAGATTATCAAATATGTTTTCTGGGCGTTCGAGCCTTGTTATACTGGGTTCAAGTACTGTCCACCGATTATCAGTGTTGATGGGACACATCTATACACAAAATACAAACATAAAATGCTGATAGCCGTTGCGGTGGACGGAAACAAACAGATATTTCCCCTAGCATTTGCTATTGTGGACGAGGAGAATTTTGAAGCTTGGAAGTGGTTTTTGGATTTGATTTGCAAGTACGTCATACGTGGGAGGGCTCAGATGTGCATTATTTCAGATAGAAATGCAGGTCTTTTAAGTGCAATCGAGTCAATACCAACATTTAATGCCCCACATGGAGTGAGTCGTTTTTGTTTGAGACATGTTTGTTCAAATTTCAATTCGCATTTTAAAGATGTGCAATTGAAAGATCTGTGTTGGCGTGCTGGATCTGAACACCAAATCATTAAGCATAACAGTGTTATGAATGAAATCAGAAATCTGAACCCAGCTGCGTTCTTGTATCTCAATGAAATCAATAAAGAACAATGGGCTTTCGCGCATGATGGTGGCTGGCGACATGGTATTTTGACCACTAATGTGTCTGAATCGTTTAACGGTGTCTTAAAGGGTGCTCGACGTCTTCCTCTAACAGCTATAGTGGAGATCACGTTCAAGCGATGCGTTGCATATTTTAGAGAACGAAAAAAAGCTGTGCAGAGAATGCAGAGTAATGCACAATCATATACTGATTTTGCTCATTCAAAATATCAGTATTGGTCGCATATGTCTGTGGGCCATGTGGTTACCCAGATCGATTACCATGAGCAATCTGCTATGGTGGTCACGAAACCAAGACCAGGCAAAGGGGGCCACATGCATGCTGTCAGGCTTTCTACTAGAGACTGCTCTTGCGGCAAGTGGACCTTATATGGTATTCCATGTTCTCATGTGATGAGTGTATGCGCTGATTTACGGATTAATGCTACTTCATTTGTACAACCGTATTATTGCTTGGTAAACTACAAGCGAACATATGCTGCTGCATTCCAACCCTATTTAGGGGAGGAATATTGGGATGAGCCTGATTTTCAGTTATTTCATGACACCACTTTAAGAAATATTTATCGCCGAGGAAGAAATCGAAGGTCGCGAATTCCGAATGAGATGGATTGGCCTCAAGCACGAGCTAGACAACATGCTAGGAGAAGACATGCTCGTCGACAAGGAGAAGGAACCAGTCAACAACCTCTTCGACATTCTCAAACATTGCAAGCACAAGAAACTCAACAAGCAAGCTCACAATCTGAAGATTTCTAATATCATGTACAAACCTTATGAAGATTTGTGTAATGTAAGTGATTATGTTAAAGAGAAAAAACCATGTTATATGTGGAGTTTCATGGTTTCATATATGTGTAATTTATTTTCGAATTTTTTTTACGTCACCTCAAAAAGAAACAAATATATATATAAGAATTATATATATATATATATATTATTGAAGTATCAAATATATATACATATATATGTCAATATCATTTACCTGCTTTCATTTACGTATGCTTTCTACATTTTTTTATACGTTAATATTAAATGAATACAAACGTCCCATCAACAGTTTTACTAACTTTATGCCCAAAAACCAAAAAAAAAAGAAAAAAAAACATAAGGGACCCAGGAAGAAACCATTATAAATATGTGTGTGCTGAATGATTTTACTTACCTACTATTATGGATCATCCCCTAGAATTCTCTCCTCTTCCTCCACAATCAAAATGTTATAACATGTTTGAAGCTCAGTTCTACTCAAACACCGACTGGACAAAGGAAATGGAGACCGTGCTTGTGGATACTCTTGTGAAGGACGTCGAAGCAGGTGATTGGGAAATTGGTAACCATAATAGCAACTGCTTGTTGAACGTAAGAAATGTGTTGAAGAACCAATTCAAGGAGCGTAACTTCTCTTACGTTGATGTGAAAAGGCGGGTTGATTTGCTACAATCGCGTCACTACACGTTCAAAAAAATGATAATGACGGCCGGAGTTCGTATGGTTGGTGAAAGACAATATATAAACCATAAAGACTATTGTTGGCGTTTATGGGTAATTTTCTCTATACTTTAAGCAATCATTTATTTTATTCATTGTAAATATATATTTCACGCTTCTATTACTTATTCTTACATTTATAGGATCGTGATCCCAAAATGACAAATACAATTGCATACCTAATGGATGATGAGCCATTCTTCGACCAACTTGAGAAGCTTTTCAATTTTGAAGATAATGATGTCGTCAGTGGACCATCTTCCTCAACTAGGCAATAAAATGAATTGGTTTAGCTATGATTGCTATTTCAAATGTTGGACTTTCATGAATATTGTAATAATAATATTGTATTAATTATTGTATAGAGTGATATATAGGTATCTTAAGTTTGTAAAAATTATGAAATAATTTAATAAATAAAGTTCATTATTATTATATAACATATATATAACACAACAACAAACTATTATACCGAATAAATATCTAATTTTTTCATCTTAAATCAAAATTTTCAAAAGTAAATTATTATGATGTTACTTCATATATATTTTATATATTTAGTTAATAAATAAAATTATATATATCTATATATAATATATAAAACAAATAAAAAAATGTCATCTTGCCGTTTTCTTAAAATCTAACGGTTATTCAATTATTTTTATTTACTTAATAAATAATATATATATATATAAATATTCAATAAATATATTTAGAATATATATATATATTTTATAAATACATATCTATATATAATAAAAAAATTAAAAATTGTTAACTTAATTGAAATTATGATTTAATATATATTTTTTCTTAATAATTTACTTTTAAAATTTATAATTTAATATATATTCTTACTTAATAAATAAAAAAATATATATATTCAAAATAAATTATATACATATTATAATAATACGAAATAAAAAAAAACAATAAACGTCACCTAAGGTGACGTTTTTAAAAAACGTCACCTAGGTGACGTTTTTAGTTATATAGATTATAGGTTGTATATACACATATATATATATATATTTATTTATAAAATATATATTTATAAATAATAATATATATAATATCCGAATATATATAAATTTATATATTTGTATTATTATATATTTTTTTAATTAATTTAAAAGATATTAATTAAAAATAAAAAATTATTATTTAATTTAATAAATATTTTTATATATTATTATTATTACATATATTATTATTACTATATATATAATTTTTTTATATATTCACTTAATAAATAAAAATATATATATACATATTCAAAATATATATTCTTATTTATAAATAACAATTTTATAAATACATATATATATCATATATATTATAAAAATATATTTAAATATTTCTTTTATCTTAAATAAAAAAATATTTCTTTTATCTTAAATAAATATATATATATATATATTAATTTATAAAATATATATTTATAAATAATAATATATATAAATTTATATATATTATTAATTTAAAAGATATGAATTAATAAAAAAATTTATTATTTAATTTAATAAATATTTCTGTATATTATTATTATTATTATATATATTTTTTTATATATTCACTTATTAAATTTAAAATATATATATATATACATATTTGAAATATATATATATATATATATTACAGGTTATATATATATATATATGTATACATATATATATATATGTATATATATATGTCGGTATCTATATATATATATATATGCATGTATATCACATATATATATGATGTAATACATAATAAATGAAAGAACGTCACCTTAGGTGACGTTCTTTCATTTTAATTTAGAATCGTCACCTCCGGTGACGTTTTTTTGAAATAACGTCACCGGCGGTGACGTTTTACCTATTTTTAAAAACTGTTCGGAAACATGCCTATTTCGTAAATTTTTTTTTTTTTTTGCATTATTTTGAAAAAAAACCCCCTGATTATATATATATATATATTAATCTTAAATTAATTTAAAATAAAATCCTTAAGTCATTTTTATTCTTTCAATATAAAAGAATAACTAAAAACACCAAAAAATAATCTATATATTAAAACTTTGTGTTTGAATGAATGTTTTGATTAGATATTGGAAAAAGTAGAAAAGAAAAAGAATAATACTTGATATTAGTTCCTTGATGGCGATACAATTTATATTTTAATAATTAAAGGGAGTTGCAATTTGTAGGAGTTGAAACTTGGTAGTCGGGCGATGTCCGGTGCCTAGGTCGATTAGGCGGCCGTCTAGATTTTATTTTTTTAATTTATCTTGTTTTTTCATATTTTTTTAATTATATTTTTATTATTTTTAAAATATTGTACCATTAATATGTTATTTTAATATTTATACTATTCTTTTTTAAGAAAATTTTAAAAAAAAAAGTTAAAATAAATTATTTATTTTTGAGCTGCCAAGATGTTTGCCTAGCTAGATTAGTCGTTTGTCTCGATACAAAAAAATCTAACAATAATATTTTTTATATAATCGAACCAGTCAGACATCGCCTAGCATTTTTAGATCAGTATCCATCTTTCTTAAAATAAATTAAATAATTTTAAGAATGAAGCAAAACAAACCCCAAAGGAGGTGGATTGTGGATTGTGGATTGTGGAAAGGAAAGAGGCGGGCAGGAATTCGGGGACAATGACGTCTTCCTAACAAAACTTGCCACGCTCTTAAATGCATGTCATTCTTGGTCTTCCTCCAATTTGGAATGGAGACAACACCAAAGGATGTAGACTAAAATTTATAAAGATAATTTAAAATAGACCTGCATATTATTTGTTAATGAAGAATAATGAAAGAAATACAAAACTTATTTCTTTGAGGAAACAAGTATTTATACACAACAAGAGTAAATTTCTCCCGCATGAACTAAAACCGCTGAATAGGAGGTAAAGGCTTTGTAAATGCATGTGTAGAAGGCAAAAAACGAACATCTACCTCCTTCTCGGGTGTACTAGCTCTCTAATATAATGTATATCCACCTCAATATGTTTAGTACATAAATGAAAAATCGGATTACACACTGAAGGCTTGGTTGTTTTATTTGATAGGATAATGCTTGATACATAATACTGTGATTTGTTCCACTATTATGTATCAATCTTATGTTTGTTTTGCGAGTTGCAATACATAATAATATCTCATATTAATGTATAATATTGTGTTTGTTTCTATGTATTAAAATTATGTAAAATCCAATTGACTATTATACCTATTAATATTTTCAATATTAGACACTTTACTCGTATCTCCATTTTGATCAAAATAAATATTCACAACTTATCTCTACATATTTTTACTCTTGTATCATATTTTTAAGAACCGAACAAGCACAACATAAATTTCAATATTTTCTTTACAGATTTTTTACATTTGATAATTTGTAATATTAGGTTTTTTTTTTTTTTTTTTTTATCATGAGATCCTTAATTTTAAATTTTATTAGGACACCTTAAAAGTAAACTTTGAATCACGAACGTAAATATGATAAAAATAGTAATTGATATAATTTAGGATACAATTGTTGCATTTTTTTGATTTTGTTTTTTTAATGAAAATTTGGTAAAGTTTTAATAAATAGATTTTTTTTCTCTTAAATGTGCAGCTTGTGTTTAAATCAATATGTGTCTTTTAAATTTACGACCATTTTGTTCTCTAACTTTCAATTTTGGTTCGATTTTAACTAAAGTTTCAATTTTTTGCCATGAATTCCTGATATGGCGATTGATTTGATTATGTGGCCCACTATTGATAATTTTTTAAAATGTAAAAAAATGTGGGAGAAGATTTACACATCATTAAAGAAAATATTTTTAAAAAAAAAATTATTAAGAAAAACTAGAGATTAGAAAGTTTTATTTTGAAATCATAAAATATAAAATTATAAATGCATATGTTACAAAACTAAATAAAACTTGAAATTATAATTTTCATGTTTCAAAATTTTCTTATGATGTTATAATTTTTAGAATATTATTTTGTATTCTAAATATAATTTCTCTTTTATTTTCATTTCCAAATTTTGAGATAATTAGTTGTAATTTGAAATTGCGATTTCCTAATTTCCTATTTTTTATTTTTTATAAATTTATAATTTTTAGATTTTATATTAATATATTTGGTATATTTCAATATAATTTTAAGAGTATCATGTTATTATGTTAATTTAAAAAAATTATTTAAATTTTAAAATTTTAATATTTCTAGATTTCCAGGTTTTTTTTTTTAAACTACCAATTTTTTTTTTCTTTCAAGTTTTTAGATTTTGATATTTATAATACCAAATTTATTTTTATAAGTTATCATATTTTTAAGTTTTATTATTATCTATAATTTTAAAAAATATTTATAATAAAAATATTTCAAGATACTTATAAATGTGGACGTGTCTTTCATACAATTATTTTATGTAGTTATTTAGTTATTATAATATATAAATTGTTTCATATTTTCATTTTATAATTTGAAATAATTAAGGGCATAGTTTGAAATATTTAGCTAATACATAGGAAAATTGCAGAATTAGGACAATAACTTTAGGAGTCTGGCAAAAATAAGACACTATGTTTTCGGGCTTGCGAATTAGGACAATAAGACTTTAATTTTTGCAATTTTAGGACAAAATAGCCCAAACCTATCAAATTTGGGCTTTTTTGCTGATTTTGACCCTAATCAAAATTGAAAAAATTGCAAAATTAGGACATTAATTATAAAGGTCTAGCAAAAATAGAACACTATGTTTCAAACTTGCGAAGTAGGACTATAATTTTTTTATTTTTGCGATTTTAGGACAAAATAGCCCAAATTTGAGAGTTTTGTTGATTTTGAAGAACTTCTTTAGCCTACGATGACTGCAATCACGAAAGCAACTCCAACAAACAAAAGGTTGTTATGATATAGTCTGTATCAAGATATTTCTTAATTTTGTTATGAATTGCATTATCAAAAGTTATTTTTAATTTAAAAACAAAATAAAATATTTGTTCCACATATGTACATTTATCTTAAATCAATATATAAACTTACATATTGATGTTATTACTTGTAAGAATTCAAGACTAAATTTGGTTACTACAAAATTTTCATGATTCTATTACTAGCTCGTATTGAAAAATTAAATAGAGTTTATTTGTAACAATTCAAATTATATTTAATACAAACTAGCATTAATTGATATTGGTTAATATAAAAATAGTTTTTTTTTTTTTTTTTTATGTTTCAAACTAATTATATCTTTTGAAGAAAATTATTTTTGTTGTGCATATTTTTTAGGAACTATTCCATTATAATTTCTTAAATAAAATTTATTTTGATGAAAAAAATATTAGTAGGAAATGTTATAAATTGATAGCTAGTTTGGAGTGTTTTAAGAAAAAGATGTGTAAATTTTTCTTAAAAATATCAATTATGTTTATAAAATGATTAGTATATCCTAAAAATATAGTTATGTTGTATGTAATTATCATTTGGGAAAAATTATCATCTGACGATCAAAATCATCCAAAAGTCTAGTAGTTTTGACCTATTTTGTCCTAAGATATAGGGCCGAAAAAATATACGGTGTCTTATATTTGTCCGACCCCTAAAGCTGTTGTCCTAATTTTGCAATTTTCCAACAAAAAAGCCCGAATTTGATAGGTTTGGACTATTTTGTCCTAAAATAGCAAAAATTAGAGATTTATTGTCCTAATTCGCAAGTCCAAAACCAATGTCCTATTTTTGACAGACCTCTAAAGTTATTGTCCTAATTTTGTAATTTTCTCCTAATACATGTGATGTTAAATGATGAAAAATGTAATCCCACCTATGATATGTGATCCATAATCCTGTGTTTTAAGGATAACAGATATCGGGCCAGCCCATTAACGGGGCTGAAGTAATTATTAATATTGCAAAACAAATATAAGATAATGAGTGATACCCTATCTATCAAGTCCTTATTCCATGAAACAAATAAGCCATAAGGATATAGCACTGACATTGTCACACCAAAGAACAACAGTAGCTTCAGGAATCAAACCAAGTTCAGAAAATAAGAATTTGATCCAAACAAGATCAGTGGCTGCATTCGCCATACTTCTGTACTCACTCTCAGTACTGCTTCTAGGAACAACAGGCTGCTTTTTAGAACTTCAAGATACCAAGTTGGGCCCAAGAGAAACACAATGACCAGAATTTGATTCACAATCATCTAACGACCTAGTCCAATCAACATCACAAAATCCTTCAAGATCGAGTCTAGAAGAAGGCTTGAAAAGAAGACCATGCTGAATAGCATCTTTGAGATATTTCAACACACGTTTGCATGCATTCCAATGAGATATAGTAGGACTATGCAGAAACTAGCTAAGTTTGTTGGTGATAAAAGAGATATCAGGCCTTGTTAGCGTGAGGTATTGCAAGCCGCCAATTGTACTTCTATATAGAGATGGAAGAGAGAAATGCTTACTGATATTCAGGAGCAGCTTTTGATTGGAGCAGTAGGGACTCGGACACGGTTTAGAATCAGCCATATTTGTCTTAGTAAGAAAATCTCCAACATATTTAGCTTGATTCAACAAAATACCACCAGATACTCTGTGAGCTTGCATACCAAGAAAATAATCAACCTCTCCCAAGTGCTTAAGAGCAAAGGTTTTATTAAGATTTGTAATAACCTGTTAAACCAATAAAGGATCATCTCCTGTAATCAAAATGTCATCCAAATAAACAAGAACTAGAAGAAGACCACAACTTGTAGATTGATAGAAAAGTATCAGAAAAGAAACTTAGAATCCCAAAATGAAGAGATGATGCTTTAGTTTATCCGACCAAGCTTTAGGAGCCTGTTTGAGCCCATATATAGCCTTCACCAATCTGCAGACATGATTAGACTTAAAAGGTTCTTCAAAACCATGAGGTTGAGATTTAAAAACCACCTCCTTTAAATCATCATTCAGAAAAGCATTGTTCACATCAATTTGCTGAATTTTCCAGCCCCTAGAGACACCCAAAGAAAAGACAATACGAATGGTAATGGGCTTTAAAACGGACTAAAGGTCTCAACATAATCAATACGAGAGACCCCTTGGCCACCAAACTAGCCTTGAGTTTATCAACAGAACCATCAGCCTTGTGTTTCACTCTGAACACCTACTTGTGATCCACCACAGTCATATCTTCTGAGTAAGTAACAAGATCCCAAGCATGATTGTTGATCAAAGCAGAAAACTCAGTATCCATAGCTTTTTCCACTGAGGATTAGACAAGGCTTCGGCAACAGTACTAGGTTCAGTTAAGGAAGAATTAGCAACAAAGATTTTGGGTTTAAAGATCCCGTGCTTTTATCTGGTAACCTGTGATGCAAGGAACCAGTGAGAGGTGGAGCAGGGTGAGGAGGAGCTGAAGTAGGCAAAGTTAAAGACTTAGGAGACTAATGAGAAGATGCTGGAGGAGGAGCATCTTGTGGGGATGGAGGATTTGATAGGTTAGGTGAAATAGGCAATATAGGAAGAGTACACATAATAGGTTGCTGTGTAGATGGCTTAGCAGCAGGAAAAAGACTAGAGTATGGAAATTCAACTTCATTAAAGCAAACCGTCCATGATATGTTCACTCTGCCTGAGGGATATAAGCATCTATATCCCTTGTGGAGAAGACTATATCCAAGGAAAGCACACTTGGAAGACCAAGATTGCAGTTTTTGAGTATTGTAGGGTCTAAGATAGGGAAAACAAGAACACCAAATACCCTTAGAAAGGAATAGTCAGGAATGTGATTGAAGAGTTTTGAAAAGGAGAGAAAAATTTCAAAGACGATGTAGGCAGTCAATTTATAGTGTAGACCGCACAAGTAAAAGCATCCCACCAATATTTATATGGCATTTTTGCATTTGCCAACATGGTAAGACCGATCTCAACAATGTGTTGGTGTTTTATCTCGGGGATACCGTTTTGTTGATGTGTATAAGGAGAAGGATGCCTAACTAGAACTCCTTGAGTTTGCAAAAAGGTGGAAATAGGTCTAAATTCTCTCCCCCCCTCAGATTGAAAGGTTTTGAGTTTGGAGTTGAAGTGTGTTTGTATGACGGAATGGAAATGCTTGAAGGCAGATAGAGCCTCACTCTTACAATGAAGAGGATAAATCCATGTGCATTTTGTGTAGTCATCAATGAAAGTGATATAATATTTGTATCCTTCAACAAAAGAAGTAGTTGCTGGTCCACAGACATCTGAGAAAACAAGATCAAAAGTTTGTTTGGAGTGATATTTAACAGAAGGAAAAGAAATAAGAGTGTAATTTACTAGCCGGACAAGCATCACGAAAGGAAATTTTATTCATAGGTAATTTCAACCGCTTAAGTATAGATGAAAGAGTTCTAGAACATGAGTGGCCTAGCCCTTTTATGCCATACATGAATATCAGGAGTAGTAGTAGAGAAGTGAGCAAAGGATGTGCTGGCAAAGTCGATGATGATTTGGATTTGATAAAATGTGTAAGATCCAATTGGTTGAGTCCTCCCTTAAGCATTCCTTTCAACAGACTTGCTGAGTGACCTTGTCCTTCACAAAACAGAAATCATGGTGAAATTCCACAACAACATTATTGTCCTTAGTAAATTGAGATATGCTGAGAAGATTTTTGGTGATATCCGGAACACAGAGAATATTATTTAGAGCTAGAGAGGTGGAAGAAAAGGGACAGGATATAGAAGAATAACCAATATGAGTGGTAGGAAGTTTCGAACCATTACCTACTGTAGCCTTATCCGAGCCAGTGTAGGGAGCTTGAATGCTGAGTCTACTAAGATCAGAGGTAATATGTGAGGAAGCACCACTGCCCACAAACCATTTACCATGATCATCGAAAGCAGAAGCTGAATTGTAATCAGTAAATTAAGGAGAAGCATCTGTAAGATCGCCTTGCTGCTGAGACAACTTGCTATTATCAAAGGTGGAGAAACCATGTGGGGCTAAAGTAGAACTAACTGCAGAGGATCCAGACCGAAAAGAGGTGGAAGACTGATCAAGGTGAGCTTGAGCAAAAGAGAGCTCAATACTAGAAAAGCTCACATCAAACCTCCTTAAACACTTTGAGGCAATGTGATTAGTTTTGCCACAAATCTGACAGATAGTTTTATGTCGGGTAGAGTTACCAACATTATCTGAAGAGAAGGACGACCAATTTGCAAAATTAAAAGACGGGTAGAGAGAAAAACCAAAAGCAGAAGATCGATGAGTGAGCCTCATCTCATGAGTTTGAAGAGCAAACTGCACATCGGCAAGAGTGAGAACATCATTCCTGGAGCTCAAACTCACCACAACAGATTCAAATTCAGGTCCAAGACCTTGAAGAATGTACATAATCAAATCGTCATCCATAATAAGTTTACCAGCTACATGAATCGTGTTGAGCAATATTTCTCATTTTGAGAATGTATTCCTCAACAGACAAATGGCCTTTCTTCAATGTCTGCAACTGAAGTTTCAAATGCAGAATTCTAGACTTAGATTGAGACTGAAATAGAGTCTGAAGCATAGTCCAAATCTGAGCAGACGTCATACACCGGGTAACATGACCAAGCATAGACTCTGAAATAGAAGAGAGAAGCCAATTGATCAGAAACTGATCTCTCCGTTTCCGAACAATCTAATCTGGATTAACCAACCGTGACTCCAATGTAGAAGTTTCATCAGTTGGATAAATAAACTGAGAAGAACATGGAAGAGTTCCAAGTAAAAAAGGCATCAAAGCCATGAGCGGAAACCGTGGATAGGATCTGAGCACGCCAAAAAACATAGTTGTTGCGATCTAGCTCGAGAGAAAGAGTTGTGAGCTACGGAAGAAGAGAGGCCACCGCCATGGAATCATGATGCCATGTTAATAAAGAAGAATAAAGAAATACAAAAGTGGCTCATCTTATTTCTTTGAGGAAGAAGTATTTATACACACAATGCATTGACTAGCATGCATTAACCAACAGATAACTAATGCATAGATTTGAAACTAACTCTAAACTAACTAACCACAAGTCTAACTAACTCTAAATTAATTAACCATAAGTTTAACCAAATACTAACATCTGTGTGTCATACCCTCTTCATGTTTCATTACTAAAATACACATAAAATACGGTACACTAAAATCTTAAAAAGTAGGCGTCCTACACTTTTACATCATTCGTAAAGATGATGTAAAGAAGCTTCATCATGAATTCATTTAAATCAGTTTTTAGCATAATTTACAATCTCACTTATTTGATTAATTTACACATTAGAATTTTGGTTTTAAATAAAATAGATATTAAATTATTTTAAATAGTTCAGTAAATATTTTCTAAAAAGAAAATGATATATTTTAAAATTGATTGAAATTAATCTAAACAGTAACCGATAAAAAAAATTCTAATAAATTTCATTAAAGTCTTCTATCTAGGTCCTTTTACTTTCATGGATCAAATTGAATAAGCTTGATAATCCAACATAATCCTATGTTTATTTTGTCGTATATGAAAATGTATCTTATGTTCGAATATCTTGGTCATAGGTCATATAAAATATGCAGTGGAAGTTATAACTAAAATTATTTCTACAATCTAGTCTAAATTTTCACAGTCTCATCTACGTAATTTTAATTAAAGATTTAAAAATAGACCAATCATGATTTACATTCTTAGCGAGAATCCACCGATGACCGAATTACACGTTGATTAATGATGTTTGTAACCCCACGCCAAGTATATCTACATCCAACATTGATGTGTAGACACAAAGTGTAGCTTGATTTTCGTAAATTTTTTTTAGAATAAGATAAACAATCTAAAACTAACAATATAATTGAGAATTTTCACCATAATGAGGAGAGAGGAGAGAGAAGAGAGTCAACAAGATGAAGGAGAATTCAACTCGTTGTCATGTGATGGGCAGCCGATTTTTGGCCTATGAGAATCAATTTATAATAATCTCTTTAGGTTCCTCATGGGCCTTGGACTCATCATCTCGGTGTGTTGGGTCTATATCTTCAAGATTAGGCGTTCAAGTTTCTTCTTAAATTTTAATTATTTCTTAGAACTAGTAAGTTTTCTTGTGATGCACGGATATATTAATTTCTTTATGAATTATTTTTATATAATTTTATAGTACAAAATTATTAAATTTAAAAATACATAAAATTGATATTTTTAAAAATATATAATCATATTCAATAATTATATATGTAGCATGATTATAATAAAATATATAAATATTATATAGAAATCATATAACTATAATGGGTAAAATATAATAAATCAAATTTAGAGATTAAAGAAGTAATTATATATAGTAATTTAAAAGTAATAGGTCAATGCATAGATAAGAATAATATTATGAATATAAGCAAAATTATATAAAATTTATAATATTTTAAGGTTGCATATAAGCAAAGTTAAACAATAGTTTCCTATTATAGTAACCATGTTTCAGTCGGAAAATATGGTAACTACAATAAATAACTGATACTTCTCTTTATATATATATAGATAGATTTTAACAAATTATCATATTATATTATGTTTGGAAGAAATTTAAAAAAATTAGAATAATTGATGCATCACTTTTTGATATATTCTACAGTTAATGTTAATCCATAATCCCAAAAGTTATGTTAATTAACTTCATAATTGCAAAATCACTTCAAAAATTTTAGTGTGAGATTAACTTTTTTAATTTACGGATGAATTAGTTATTTACTAATAATAATAATATTGTTCAATAATTAAAAAAGATATTGATAAGGTAATTATTGTCAATATTATTCAAAAATTCTAATTAATTTATTATTGGTTGCAGATATTGTGGAGATATTCTTGGTAGAAAGTCAAGGTTGAATGAGAAGAGAAAAAGAAGGAAAGACACGGCTAAATACAAGGAGAATCAAGAGGAATTCGGTAACAAATCTTTGAAAGATATAATATCTGCATATCAAGGTCATCTATACAAAGATATGCTTATCACAACCAAGATATGAGATATACCAGCAGATTCCTTGGATGACATGGAGAGACTATAAATACAACCTCAAGCTATAGAGGCTGGCAACTCTCCAAGATATTCAATTACCATTATATGGGCAGAGAGAAATTGAGAGGCTGGTGAATGTGCTGTTATATTCGGGAGAATACAAAAGACTGAGAAGAACTCAAGGGCGACCTGACAGAGAACCTCGCAGAGTCTGGATTACTTTGGAAATTCACCACACGTTGATTTCGGGAGATTTCAACTTTGTACAAACAGGAGTTTGTATTCAAATCCATCTAGGGGGACTAGTTGGTCAAGTAAGTGTTTTAGAAGATTAAGTTACAAGGAGTAGACAAGTATTTAGGGGGAGCCAAATACGTATAAGTTCTACTGTAACATTTGTGGGAACAAATATGTCTTCTAGTGAAATTACTTGAGAGGAATAAGGGATTTCTTCCTCGCTTAAAATCAAACTTTATTTGGAGCTTCCGCATGTTCATTTACAATTCGAACTACTATTGAACACATACACACGCGCACATATTCTGATCTAACAATTGGTATCAGAGCAGGTTCCAGTTTTTTTTCTTAAAACAGGTAGATCCAGGGACAGACACATGGGTTCATATGAAGGGACCCCACTACGCCCACCCTCGCTTGATGGACAAAACTATGCGTTCTGGAAATCAATGATGATTATCTATCTAAGATCCAAACGATGTGGAGAACCAATCCAAACAAAGTGGATGTGGCCTAAGCTGCAGGATGGAACGGATATAACTAAGGTTGTAGACAAACCAAGAACACTATGGACGGAGGACGAAAAGTGTGCCAAAGAGGTAAACTACATAGCACTGTATGCTATTCTTGCTTCGGTTGATGTCATGAGACACAAGTTGATTATACAATGCCAAACCACCAAAGATGCTTAGGATGCTCTACAAAAACAATTTGAAGGAAATGAGTCCGTAAGAAAATCAAAGTTGCAAAGATTGGCCACATTATTCGATGGAATACAAATGAACGAAGATGAAAACATTGAGATGTACTATGCCAGGTTCAGTGACATAGTAAATCAATGTTACACCCTCGGTGATGCTATCAAGGAAGATGTTCAAATCATGAGAACACTAGCTCCTAGATTCAGAGAAAAAATCACTGTTCTAAAATCATTCATGTGAGTCACACCGATGACATTAGATGACTTGATGGGAGAGTTAAGGACGTTTGAGTTGAACAATCGCATGGACATACCTAAAAACAAAGGGATAGCCCTAAAGATGAAGACAACAACTGAACAATTCGAGAATGATGTAACAGCAGTTGCTGAAAAAATGGCACTTCTCATAAAAAATTACAGCAACCTTGTGAAAACATACAATCAGAGGCAGCAGTTCAACAAAAGCCCGAACTCTGGAGAGAACATCAGAAAAAGTGAATACAAATCTTCGAATACTAGGTAGGTAAATCGGAAGGAGTCTGAACAATGCAGAGAGTGTAGTGGATACAGACACTATCAAGCAGAATTTCCAAATTTTCTAAGAAAGACCAAAGCACTAAAAGCCACCAGGAGTGAATCTGAATCTGAAGGAGAAGAAGAAACTGACGAACAAGAGACAGAATACCCCAGTAACCTTACCATCTATACATCATCAAAGGACCTGGGATGTCTCACATCTGCTTTTCGAACTGATGAGGAACTAGAGTACACTGAGGAACCGGATTTTGACGATCCAACTCTGGAAGATCTAGAGAAATTGTATCTAGATGTATCTACCAGATGTACCACATTGGAGAATCAAGTAAGGGAATACAAAAGTAAATGCGTACTAAGCATGGAAAATCAGGAACTCAGTCAAGTGAAACATGAACTGCACATCACTAGGGAAATAAATGAAAGATTGAGAGATGACTTGATTATGTCCCAAAAGAATGTGAGGAATCTCGAACATCAGGTCCAACTTTACGAGACAGAAATTGAGTCACTTAAAGCCAACTCTGAAACAGCCCGGACAACTACAACAAGCAATCACCAGGTAAACTCTTCCCTTACAAATGAACTAACAGATTACTTCTCAAAATTGCAGGATAAGGATCATGAGTTAGCAGAGTTACGAGCTGAGCTGGACAAAGCAGTGTAAACCATACAAGGACTGAACAAAAAAAAAGATAAATTTGACGAAATCCTGGCATATGGAAGACCACAAAACAATAAAACAGGAATATGATATATTGAAAAAAGAACATCAGGATCAACAATCTTTGTACCAGCTACAATTCCTTCGTTCGACCATGAGGGACAGAACACTACAAGACAACCTGGGAAACAAGACACAAAAGGTATGAGAAAATTTATTCCTATTTGCCTTACTGTGATGCACCTGGGCACATCCGACCAAGATGCTACAGAATGAAACGTGACCTACAATCAGGTAATATTTCAACTTGGAATTTATATGGTGTTCTTGTAAAGAATCATAAGCCTCTGGACTCTTCAAAAGTAAGAAAATTCAAAAACAGAAAATCAAATGTGAAAAATGTTTGGGTTGTCAAGAAAAACATGTGTCTTACTTCGTCAGTAGTCTCACTCGGGGCGAACAATACTGGAACATGGTTCTTTGACAGTGGATGCTCACGACATATGACAGGTAATGCAACATACTTATCTGATATCACCCCAATAAAAAGAGAGTCAGTAACCTTTGGAGATGGTAAGAGTGAGCATGTCATTGGGAAAGGGACCCTCAATATTAATGGCATGCCTAAATTGTCTAATGTGTATCTTGTTGAAAATCTTAAGGCAAATTTGTTGAGCATTAGCCAAATTTGTGACCAAGGACTCGAAGTAAACT
This sequence comes from Caryopteris x clandonensis, assembly GCA_028749325.2. NCBI lineage: Eukaryota > Viridiplantae > Streptophyta > Magnoliopsida > Lamiales > Lamiaceae > Caryopteris > Caryopteris x clandonensis. The sequence continues at coordinate 1,695,433 of JAPYKT020000028.1, read as the reverse complement.
TCATTCATGACAAATGCTTGGTGTTAAACAAAAATAATGAATGCATGCTTACCGAAACTCGGTCCACTAACAACTGTTATCTTCTTGAGAGAAGTCATGAATGCTACAATGTTAGCTCGGGAGCAACAGAAATATGGCATCAAAAGTTGGGACACATAGGATACAAACACCTCATTGCCTTGTCAAAATCACAATGTGTACGAGGACTGCCTAAACTCTCAAGCAAAGATCAAGGTATATGTGGACCATGCCAACTTGGTAAACAGGTAAAAAGCTCACACAAGGTAACACAAGATGTTTGCACAAAACAAATCAGGGCCTTGCTACATATGGACTTGATGGGTCCTGTTCAAACTGAAAGTGCGGGAGGTAAGAGATATATTTTTGTTTGTATTGATGATTTCTCTAGATATACATGGGTAAGATTTCTTCGTGATAAATCAGACACTTTTGATGAATTTGAAAAATTAATACGTCTGATAGAAAATGAAAAACAGGATTCTGTTGTGTGAATACGAAGTGACCATGGTAGAGAATTTGAAAATACTGCATTCACTGATTTATGTGCCTCTCGAGGTATTGTTCATGAATTCTTGATATCAAAAACACCTCAACAAAATGGAGTAGTAGAAAGAAAAAATCGCACATTGTAAGAAATGGCTAGAGCTATGATGATAGGCAAGGAAGTAGCCCAAAAATGGTGGGCTGAAGCCATAAATACAACATGCTATGTCACAAATAGGGTATATCTTAGGAAAGGAATGGGAATGACTGCTTACCAAATTTGGAAAGGAAAAACTCCTAATTTAAGTCACTTCCATGTGTTTGGTTGTAAGTGTTATGAATACAATGATAGACAACAGTTAGGTAAATTTGATGCCAAAAGTAATGTTGGTATGTTCCTAGGATATTCGACCAACAGTAGAGCCTATCGTGTTTATAATCTGAGAACCCAAACACTCATTGAAAGCACTAACATTGTATTTGATGATTCTTCGATAAGACAGGAAGTTTACTTGGAAGATGCAGGTTCATCAGCAGGTTGACCAATGGGAAACCAGAATAGTAAGAACATCACAGAAACTGACCAAGAACCAACAAATTAAACAGTGATAAAGGTGAACCCTCAATAAAGATTCAGAAAGAACATCCCAAGGAACTCATTATTGGAGAACTTAATGAAGGGATAGAGACACGATGCCAACCAAAACCTGACTATCGGAAAATGGAGGGACTGGTTCACCATGCTTGCTACACCTCTGTGGTTGAACCCAAAAATGTCAAAGAAACGCTCAAAGATGATAACTGGATACTAGCAATGCAGCAGGAATTGGAACAGTTTGCCAGAAATTATGTCTGGACACTTGTACCAAGACCTGACAGTGCGAACATCATCGGAACAAAATGGATCTTCAAGAACAAAACTGATGAACAAGGTAACATCACTCGAAACAAAGCAAGACTCGTGGCCCAAGGATATACACAGGTAGAAGAAATTGACTTTGAGAAAACATTCGCTCCAGTTGCACGACTGGAGTCAGTAAAAATCCTTCTCTCCTTTGCATGTCTTAAAAAATTTATTCTTTATCAAATGGATGTAAAAAGTACATTCTTGGACGGTTTCACAAAAGATGAAGCATATGTTGAACAACCAAAGGGGTTTGAAGATCCACACTTTCCAAACCAGGTCTACAAACTGAAGAAAGCCCTTTATGGGTTGAAGCAAGCTCCAAGAGCATGGTATGAAAGACTGACAAAGTTTCTGATCGGTCAAGGATACAAACGAGGAGGAGTCGATCAGACTCTGTTCATCCAATGGTCGAACAATGATATCACTGTTGCACAAATCTATGTAGATGACATTTTGTTTGGATCCAAACAAAAAGTGAATGACTTCGTCCAGGTAATGTCCCGTGAATTTGAAATGAGTATGGTTGGTGAACTTTCCTACTTTCTTGGTCTACAGGTTAAACAATGCAAAAATGGAATCACGATACATCAAGAAAAGTATGCCAAGAACCTGGTAAAAGAAATTTGGACTTGAAGGGTGCAAAGTAGCACACACACCCATGGGGACAAATACCAAATTATCCAAGGACGAAGGTGGAACATGTGTTGATCCAACACTCTACAGAAACATGATAGGAAGTCTTATGTACCTCACTGCTAGTCGACCTGACATAAGCTTTAGTGTTGGACTATGCGCTAGATATCAATCAAATGCTAAGGAGTCTCACCTCAAAGCCGTGAAAAGAATCATACGATATGTTGCAGGTATTTTAACTATGGCTTGAAATATTCCTTTGAGACTAAACCTTTCATTGCAGGATACTGTGACGCCGATTGGGCCGGCGACGTGGATGATAGAAAGAGTACTTCAGGAGGATGCTTCTATATTGGAAACAATCTTGTATCCTGGCTAAGCAAAGATCAAAACAACATTTCACTATCAACTGCAGAAGCTAAATACATAGCTACAGGGAGCTCATGCTCTCAACTGGTATGGATGATGCACATGTTGTGCGACTATGGTATGAACTTGACTTCTATGACTCTATTTTGTGACAATCTGAGTGCCATTAATATGTCTAAAAACCCTGTCCAACACTCCAGAACTAAACATATAGACATTAGACACCATTACATCCGAGAGTTAGTTGGAGATGGAGTCATTATCCTTGAACATGTTCCTACCATAAGTCAACTGGCTGATATTTTTACAAAGGCCCTAGAAGTGCAAAAATTCATATCCCTGAGAAAATCTCTAGGGATTTGCTGTGCTATGTAAATGATGTATCAATAAAAAAAATTAATAATAATAATAAAGGGGAGGTGGAAGTCTCGGATTGCCTAGGATAATTATAAGTCTCGCACAGGTTCAAAATTTTGTTTGTCTTGAACTTTGAATCCATTATTTCTTCTCCCAGTATAAGCAAAAGAGCTACGACCTTGAAATGATGCTATGGAATGTTGTCACCAATGTGATAGAGTACCAAGCACAGAAAATGACAGGTCCGTGAAAGCTTCCTTAATAATGTTCACCTCTAAGTTGCACCAAATATAGGGGTTACAAGGTTCTGAGCTCGTCACACAGGGTTTTCCCAGTGTGGTACTTTATTGTGTGGTTTGCGAGCTACTACACAAGGATTCAGCAGAAGGAGCAATAAGGAAAAATCGTACAACTCACTTAGCAATCAAAATGGGGTGAACATATATTGGAAAAGAAGACTTACAGATTTTTCTTAGTGCATTTTCAAATATTGTTGCCTGACTGAGACTTATGTTTCATATGGTGATCTATGATTTCATTCCTTCAATAAAATAAAAAAAATCAGCCTCTCTTATTTTTCTCCTGGGATTATATGAATTATTTTATGCAAAAAGGGGCCCGGATGATTATCCAGTAGTGACTGATTTTCGGAACACGTGTCAAAATGGGGACATGGTCTTCCCTTTTTCAACTATCTGGATGTGTGATTGTGTTTTTAATGACTATATAACTGTAATGAGTGGGCGCCAAAAAAGGGTTTAAGTAGCCCATATAAAATCTTGTGCAATAGACAGGAATTGAGGTGCCAGCCATCGTCATTTCATATCATTGTCAGGCTATGATTAACCAGGCCTAATCTCCTTCAAAGTTCACTTTCACGCCTGTGTTCTTGTATTCTTTCTTCAACATCTCTTCACAGAGTTTTCATGGCGGACCAAGGAGATTCACCTAGCGGAAGACGACCAAGCTAGATCTTGGTTCCATTCTTGAACCCAAAACCATTAGAGACAATCCCTCCGCCAGAATCTGATGAGCAGCCATCGGCCGACCAGGGCAAGGACACGCCCCCTCCCGGTCCTTTGTCTCCACCGTGCACCGATGCCCCGCAGACCAAAACTGCTCCAACCGATGTTCCGCAGCCCAGTGCAACTACTCCGCCCCCTGCTACCGCAGTTCCACAAGAAGGAGATCTTGCGCCTATGGCGGAATCTCCACTTCCTCATCAAGATCTCCCTTCCAGGACGATCTCACATCCACCTCCAAAGTCCAAGGTTCCCCGCAAGGCAAAACCTACAGGCAAAACCCCAATTCCTACACCACGGCATCGACATCTCATTGATGGGTCCTCGTTCGAGGACGAAGTGGCAAGATCTCTGCCTCGCCGTTTGCACCGTCCCAAAAAGCCTTCTCCTGCTGCCTTTACAGGGTTATCTCCAGGGTGCCTTCGTAACGAAAATGATGTACTGGTACGAGGTAAGGCCTTCTCCAAGTCGTTCTACACGAAGGGAGCTTCCGACCGCTACAAATTATTTTTTGGTATGGACTTCTGGCCTGAACGTAATCTTGATCTTAAACGTTTTGCAAAAACATCCTTTATGGAGTTTATCAAAAAGTCTGGGTTAGAGGTTACTGTGACAAATTTGGGTAGGTTTTATAGTTCCATTGTTCATGAGTTTTATGCCAATTTGGTCACTGGCATTCAGGATCCCGAATCCCCTCGGTTCAGGAGAGTTTTTGTCTACAATAAAATTGTTAATTTCAGTCCTGATGCCATTAATGATTATTCAGAACTAACTGGCCTGGATGAGGAAGAGGAGGTTGAATGCAACCTTGGAGAGGTGGTCGACTTCCTCGACGACGGGAAGCTCACCAGCTGGACTAAGCCTGGGATTTCTCCCTCGATACTGACATAGGAGGCCAACTGGCTTCATAAAATAGGGAGGCAAAATTGGACACCCACGTCCAACAAGTCTCACCTAACATCGGCCCAGTGTCAGGTCATCTTCAAAGTCCTGAAGGCCATACCGATTGACTTTGGGAGGATAGCATTCGAGGCCATCATGAGTTTTGCCGAGAAGCCCGACTCTCGCAAGAAGCTTCTGTTTCCAACCCTCATTTGGGGCCTCTTATCGCATCAGGGCATCCAGGCTCAGTCCACTGATGTCCTTCAAAAAGCCGTCCCTCCACTGAACATGGGCTCCAGAGAGGCCAATGTTGCCTATAGGCCACGCACCATTGCACCCACACTTCCTCCCTCGGAAGTCGTGGCCAATCTCCCGCTCTTTCTACATCAGCAACTAGAGATTCTTGATACTCTAGCTGCTGAGGTAGCTGCCCAAAAGCTTTATTTTACCAATGTCTTGAAATCTCTGGATGTTCCCTCTCAGGGCACACCACACAGAGGTTCCACTCCTTTGGCAGGCAGCTTGAAAAAGGGGGAGAAGAGGCCATCTGCCGCAGATAAAGGGAAGAGAAAGGTGTCAGGCAAGGCAACAAAAAGAAAAAGGGTGGCCGAGGAGACTGAAGCGGAAGATATTCAGGAAGTAGAAGAATGGGAATCTGGGAGTGATTCTGATTAAATTTGGGATGTTTTTATTAAACAATTTGAACAAATTTTTATGGGTCTATAATATTGATACTATAATTTCCCTAGGGTGCTAACAACAATATCTGTAGTTTAGCTATTTGAACTTGATGGATGATACTTCTGCTATATGTGAACATCCTTCTATCAGTATACAATTCTCCTGCTTGTTTCTTTTTACAGGTAGCAGATGGTCCAGGAATTTTCGAACAACATGCCAAACGGGGAGATTGATAAGGTAATTATTGTCAATATTATTCGAAAATTCTAATTAATTTATTATTGGTTGCAGATATTGTGGATATATTCTTGGAAGAAAGTCAAGGTTGAATGAGAAGAGAAAAAGAAGGAAAGACACGGCTTAATACAAGGAGAATCAAGAGGAATCCGGTAACAAATCTTTGAAAGATATGATATATGCATATCAAGGCCATCTATACAAAGATATGCATATCACAACCAAGATATGAGAGATACCGGCAGATTCCTTGGAGGACATGGAGAGACTATAAATACAACCTCAAGCTGTAGAGGCTAGCAACTCTCCAAGATATTCAATTACCATTATATGGGCAGAGAGAAATTGAGAGGCTCGTGAGTGTGATGTTATATTCGGGAGAATACAAAAGACTGAGAAGAACTCAAGGGCGACCTGACGGAGAACCTCGCAGAGTCTGGATTACTTTGGAAATTCACCACACGTTGATTTCGAGAGATTTCAACTTTGTACAAACGAGAGTTTGTATTCAAATCCATCTAGGGGACTAGTTGGTCAAGTAAGTGTTTTAGAAGATTAAGTTACAAGGAGTAGACAGGTATTTAGGGGGAGCCAAATACGTGTAAGTTCTACTGTAACATTTGTGGGAAAAAATATGTCTTCTAATGAAATTACTTGAGAGGAAGAAGGGATTTCTTCCTCGCTTAAAATCAAACTTTATTTTGAGCTTCCGCATATTCATTTACAGTTCGAACTACTGTTGAACACATACACATGTGCACATATTCTGATCTAACAGATATTATATATGGTTTTAATAAATGTATATGCAAATTCACAAAGCTATTTTAGTTGGTACTTCTCTACTTCTCTTTATATATATATATATATATTACATGCCAGATTTACTATAAAGCAAATCACGAAATTTCTTAAAACAATCTGAACAACAACCATATTATATCAAATCACAGAACTCTCTAAAAAATCTTAACAAACAACAATCATTCTTAATATTATAATAAATATAAAAATTAAAAAAATTAATATTACTATTTTAGTGAATGAAAAAAGCGGGAAAAATATGTGTTACTCTAAATACATAAACTTCTGCTATTATATATATATATATTGATATATATTTGTATAAAAAATAGATATCATAGTTAAAAATAATTTAGGGAGCAAAAAATTGGTTTTTTCTATATATATCACAATTAACTTAAGAAAAAAATTATATTTAATAATTAAAATTTAATGTATGTATGTATGTGCGTAGATATATGTGCAATATGGATGTCAAATTAAAGATGGTGAAAGGAGAATTAATTAGATATATTTTTTTTTAATTAAAGTTGAAACAAAAAAGTTATAAGTTTGCTGAAATTTTTTCTGAAATATGATAAATAACAAAAAAGATAATCAAATAAACATATTTTGATAGATAATAACTTGAAAATGATAAATGTCATAAATCAAATATATATATAGATAGATATTGATATATATATTTGCATAGAATAATAGATACCATAATATATATAGATATATATCCAAATAGATTTGCATAGAAAAATAAATGCCATAACTAGAAAACCGTTTAGGCGGAAAAATTTGGTGATACTTTTGTTATTATATATATATATATATATATATATATATTTCAAGATATTAGAACATATTAAGTCTATCCGGAAACACCAATTTTATATTAAAGAAAACAATTTTCCATCATACCTATTTGCCACACTCCTCCTTTATTTTCTCAAATAAAATTTTATTCTTCTTTGACATGAAAGCCTTAAATTAGTGCTCTCATATTAATAAATCGTATAAGATTGTAATTACATAATAATTGCTAATTTAGTTGATATCATATAATTATATATATATATATCCTCTCTCTTTCTCTCTCTATATATATAAATAAAATTATAAATAATATTATAGATTCAAATCTCTTAGTTTTGGAACTTATTTGATATGATATAGTACCAAATATATTATAGATATCATACAATTCTAAAATATTTAACTAAAAATCAACTAAAATTAATAAATAAATATAATAACTGTTAATACAAATATTTAAGTAATTAATTATAATTCTCCGATTATTAAATCGTATAAGATTGTAATTAGATAATAATAGATAATTTAGTTGATATCATATAATTATAAAAAAAATTAAAATCTCTCTCTCTCTCTCTCTCTATATATATATATATATATATAAATAAAATTATAGATTTAAATCTCTTAATTTTTGAACTTATTTGATATCATATAGTACTAAATATAATATAGGTATCATACAATTCTCAAATATCTAACTAAAAATCTGCTAGAAAACAATAAATAAATATAATAAGTATAAGTATAAATAATTAAGTAATTAAATATAACACAAATAGTGTTTTCCTATTATTAAATCATATAAGATTGTAATTAGATAATAATTGATAATTTAGTTGATATCATATAATTATTAAAAAAAAAATCTCTCTCTATACATGTAAATAAAATTATAAATAATATTACAGATTCAAATCTCTTAATTTTCAAATTTATTTGATATCATATAGTACTAAATATATTGTAGATATCATACAATTCAAAAATATGAAACTAAAAATCTGTTAAAAAATAATAAATACATATATATATATATATAATAGCAAACTGATGGTTTCTATATTTGTTATTATCATTTTTCCCGCCCATTTGTCTTTCCACAAATGGAAAGAATTATTTTTAGGAAATGTTGTTATATTATTAACCAATAAACATTCATTTTAATATATTTAGAATACGGATATGTACCAACCTGTTAAACTGATCCCTAGATTTTTCAGCAATACCTATCTATTAAACTAAATGTTCGTAACTGCAATACTTGATTGTGTAATATTACAAGATTTAAAAAAATATATCTCATACCTATATGTTAAACTGAATGTATATATGTTATAGTTTACCTCTACATCATATTACACCTCATTAATTTCTTTTAATCATATATCTAACATTTTTAATTTCCTTAAATAAAGGAACTATATTATATATTAGAGTATAAAAAACTAATTTAACATAATACAAGAAATAAATTTACATTAATTTACTATAATACTACAAAATACATGTCATTACAATCATTCAATTACTAAATAGATCGATCTGATATCAGTTTGACACATTATTAAATTTCTTACTATATTTTCTTTGCATTATATTTTAATAACACATAATTTCTCTTTTTAGAAATATAAGAGCTTTATGTATATCAACAAAATTTAGAACTGTAAATAAAAGTTTATATTTAATTTAATAATTTGCTAAACATTAAGCATTTATTTTGATATATTTATAGTATATTTAGAATACAGATATATACTAATCTATTAAACTGATTCCTAGATGCTTTAAGAATACCTATTTATTAAACTAAATGTTCATAACAATAATATTTAATTTAGTAATATTACAAGATTTGAAAAAATATATATCTCATATCTAAATAATCTGCACCATAGAATGCTGATAAATACGGATAAATGATTCCTAGATTTTTCAGCAATACCTAACTATATATTGAACTTAATTTTTATTATAATAATGTATCATTTTGTGTGGTTTAAGTTGTACAAGGAGGCTGCTAAGAATGATATGGTAATGCATATAATTGTTTATATATAAATTTTGAAATCAATAAAATAGTTATGTTATGATATTTTTTTGTTTTGTTTTTTTATTTAGGGCAATAAATCTGAGGACGAAGTTTGCACACCAGAAAAAATCAGACAATTTTCTTTTATTGTTTCTTATGCAATGACGATAAACAAGAGTCAAGGACAATCATTAAATCATGTTGGACTATTATTGAACAAACCTGTCTTCAATCTTGATCAATTATATGTTGCTGTTTCCAGAGTTACAAATCGTAAATGATTGAAGATTTTGATTTTTGATGATGAAGATCTTGAAAAGAGAACTACTACAAATGTAGTTTATATAGAAGTGTTTCAAAATTTGTGAACAATTTTTTTTGAAGTAACACAACTTTTCTGTTTTGCATTTCTCATTTTGTAATATTTTAAATTTATTTCATGTTGATTTCTTTGTTGTTATATATGTTCATATTTTTTTCAATTATAATAATAGTACTTCATATGGCTTATTAAATTTTGTGTGTATTTTATACTAAGCTTCACGAAATATTAAGAAATATAGAAATTTACTTCAGTTATATAAATTATTCATAATAAAAATGTTATACTAATTCATATATTCAGATTAACCAAAATACGCAAAAACTCTTGTGAAACGGTTGCACGTGTGGCACGATGTAAGGTATTACTTGTTTAACTATAAAGTATCACTATTTATAAGTGTATTACTGCTGATTAGTTACCTTAAAAAATAGTGATACTTTATAGTTAAAAAAGTAATACTTTATAGTTGCATAAGTAATACCTTAAATCGTACCAGACATGCAACCCTTTAACAGGAGACCCACTCTCCAAAAGAATATAATATAACCGAATAAACATATAACACTAAACTAAACAAAATACTAAATGTATAAAATATTATACATAATATCTTCCGTGCATCGCACGGGTCATGTACTGGTAAATATAATAGCTAATAGTAGAAAGAAAATGGGCGAGAAAATGAGTAGCTACTAAAAATAGCTGGTACTTTTGTTATTATATATATGCATATATTAGATGAAAATGAAATTATATAGAATAATCTTCTTTGTTATGTAAATATTAATTATTTTTATTTTAAATTAAACTGAATTATTGCAATCTAACTTATATATACAAATATATTGGTTATCTATATCTCAAAATTTACGAAATTATAGGATTTAAATTAAACTACAATTTATATTTACATATTATTTAGAAGTTTGTTTTGATATACTCTCATAATAAAAATAATAAAAATAAAATAAAATAAAATTATTTTTATTGTGATTTCAGTCAAATTATTTTATTATATCTCATATATAGAAAGATATTGATATATATATGTATATATGTATAAAAATAGATATCATAATTAAAAGTAATTTAGGCAGCAAATTTGTTTTTTTTTTTATTTTTTTTATTTTAGACATTATTTCTCTTTATGCATATCACAATTAAATTAAGAAAAAATATTTTATATTTCATAATTAAATTTTAATGTATGTATTGTATGTGTACATATATGTGCAATATGGATGTCAAAAAATATTTTATATTTCATAATTAAATTTTAATGTATGTATGTATGTGTACATATATGTGCAATATGGATGTGCAATATATATATATATATATATTTAAATTGGAATTAAAACAAAACAAAAAAAAAGTTATAAGCTTTTGACATTTTTAGCCAAAAAAATAATAAAAAAATAATTAAATAAACATATTTTAATAGATAATAACTTGACAATTAATAAATGTCGTAGTTTTATCAATTATATATATATATAGATAGATAGATATTAATATAGATTTTAATTAAAAAATAGATATTATAATATATATTGATATAGATTTCCTTTGAAAAATTAGATATCATAATATATATGCATAGATATGGTACATATTTGCATATAAAATAGATACCATAATTAGAAAGTAATTCAGGCAGAAAATTTTGATACTTTCTATTTGTGGCAGTACATCTTTATATATATATATATATATATTAGATGAAAATGAAATTATATAGAATAATCTTACTCTGTTATGTAAATATTAATTATTTTTATTTTAAATCAACTGAATTATTGCAATCTAATTTATATATACATATATATTGGTTATCTATATCTAAAAATTTACAAAATTATAGGATCTAAATTAAACTACAATTTATATTTACATATTATTTAGAAGTTTGTTTTGATATACTCTCATAATAAAATAATAAAAAAATTAATATAATTATTTTTATTGCGATATCAATCAAATTATTTTATTATATCTCATATATATATAGGAAGATATTGATATATATATATATATATATATAGAAATAGATATCATAATAGAAAGTAATTTAGGCAGCAAATTTGTTTTTTATTTTTTATATTTTAGACATTATTTCTCTTTATGTATATCACAATTAACTTAAGAAAAAATATTTTATATTTCATAATTAAATTTTATGTATGTATGTATGTATGTATATGTACATATATGTGCAATATGGATGTTAAATTAAAGATCGTGAAAACAGAATTAATTAAACATATATATATTTTTAAATTAAAGTTAAAAAAAAGTTATAAGCTTTTGACATTTTTAGTAAAAAATAAAAAATAATAAAAATTGTTAAGATTTGAACGTGTCAAACTTATTTAGTAGATATGTTTTGCCGGTTTCTTCCTTGCTGAAAGATAATAAGATTCACAAGATTGGGCATCAAGAAATATTCCCACAGAATAGGAAAGCAGTTGAAGACCGAGTCAAAATTCTATCATGTTGGGGAGATGGTTGAGAAAAGAAAGGAGAAGTGGAGAATGCCATTCCACGAACGTGGCTGAGTGGAAAAAGGAGAAAAAGAGAACTGAAGTACTCTATAAATGCAACGGAAGAAGGAGCAGAACATTGTTATTAAAAAAGTTGTCATCACTCTGACTCCAACGTCCTACACTGATCAGCAACAGATTACCTTGTTCCTGTTGCTGTCGATTTTCAAGTGAGGTTTTGAAAGTGATACACTATTTCTTTACGTTTACTTTCTTAGTTAGTTTAGTCGACTTGAAATTCATATTGGATTTCAAGTATGTTAAGAATCGTTTGAAGAGATACACGATTCTTTTTTGTAATTCACTTTATATTAGTGGATAATTTTCGCCCTGTTGGCTTCACAAGTCATTTTTGACTTGTGAATAATTTATTTCGGGTTACTCTCGTCTATTTCCATCCGGCACCGTACTTTCAAAAATGATAATCAAATAAACATATTTTGATAGATAATAACTTGAAAATTGATAATGTCGTATTTTTATCAATCAAATATATAGATAGAGAGTAGGTCTCCTATGAACCGGTTGCATGTGTGACACGATTTAAGATATTGCTTATGTAACTATAAAGTATTACTTGTTTAACTATAAAGTATCACTATTTTTAAGGTAACTAATCAGTAGTAATACACTTAAAAAAATAGTGATACTTTATAGTTAAACAAGTAATACTTTATAGTTAAACAAATAATACCTTACATCGTGTCACATGTGCAACCGTTTCACAGGAGTTTTTGCGATAGATAGATATTGATATAGATTTTAATTGAAAAATAGATATTATAAAATATATATATATATATATATATGATAGATATTGATATAGATTTGCTTTGAAAAATTAGATACCATAATACATATACATTGATATGGTATTGCATATAAAAGAGATACCATAATTAGAAAGTAGTTTAGGTGGAAAATTTGATACTTTGTATTTATGGCAGTACTTCTCTTTATATATATATATATTCACTCGTAAGTCCAAAATACTATTCTCAATTAATTATTTAATTCTCTAGCATTATTTGAGCCTAATTAATTATTTGTCCAATCAAAATAAAATTACCACTATAATTAATTTTATATATGATCATTTAATTACTTAGGCTCAAATAATTCATGTTCAATAATTATTATTTAGCATAATAATTAATTCATCCATGATTGACTAAATTTTTTTCTCCGTTCAAACACATTGAAATCTGCTTAAGCGTGTAGCCCCTTAAGTTCATCACTTTACCTGGTCCAAGAGCAAGAAAAACAATTGCAAGATTAATTAATTCATTAATTAATCACCTTAGATTTTTCAATCCTTAGGTACTTAAGACATTCATTCGTTTATATCTAACAAACACTACTAGATGAACTTATAGGAAAAAGATGAATTTGACTGTGAACCTTTCATTCGTAATGACCGTGCAGCTACGGTCCCTTTGCTCGGTTCTTTGATTAATGTCTAGGGATTCATCATTTAATACAGACTCATAATTGACATTAATAACTATAAGAATCCTCACAAAGTGAGTCAACCTAAGCCCATAATGAAATCACGTTTCTTATGTTTTGATCGGTGCCTCTAACGTCCCAAATTCACAATTGGAACATCACTACTTGAGACTTAATCTCAAATATTTTTTAATATCCCAAAATATATTACTTTTAAAAGAAAGGAGTTTAATTGAGAAACCATATCACAAAAATAGACACAATATAGCTCGTACAAAATTTTCATTTAAACAACTTAAATAATTTTGATAAAATAGTAAAATTTAAAACACTTGATTAATTGGAGGAGCCTACACAGACGGAGTCGAAACCACGGCCACTGTCATCCTTCTTGACCTCTTTACATGAAAAGGTATGGGGGTGATGTTTGAAAACACTCCGTGCGCTAACTCTTTTACCCACAATAGTATATACAAATAAAAACATAACAATTTGCATCACATATAAGCACATTGTACATTGAAGCAATTCACATACTTCCATGAATCATGAAAATTATGTAATATGTATACTATTTACTTATTATACATATCAATCTTGCTTGGGATGCGTAATGCTAGGTTCGAGCATCATGACTTCAAGAGCTACCCGAAGTGATCTTCAATCAAAATCTTGTACGATTCATACCCAAAACTTTTAGTCATATCTATGTACGATATTATCCGTATACTTTACACATTGTGCAACTTTATCGCGAATCTTGTAAATAACAAATTATATATATATATGTATGTATATCAAAATTCTATTCATAAAATCATATCATCAAAACCAACATCATGTTACTTTTAACTTTCACAATGCCAAGACATGACATACATCATAATCATTATATATATATATATATATATTGGGTTCATTCACATGTCATTGGATAAATTTTAAAACTAAAATCCATAAAACAATCGTTCAACAATATACGTACATAACATAAAATCATATATCATATCATAGATAATTGTCATATAATCATGCATAGTTTTCTATAGGGTAATATAAAAAAAACCACAACACACGATTTAGCGTGAGAGTATCACCCACCTCATAGACGGGAACTAATCGTTGTTCTTTAATAAAATTGTGCTAGTTCCTTAGGCCTTCGGAGCTCCTACAAAAGAAAATTTTCTTTTGTTTGAATCTTTAAAACGATGAAGAAGTTTACTCAACAATTAAGAGAAATTTGAAATTTTTACTATCTTATAAACTGACTTAGAAGACTTTAGGAAGTGAAAACGAAAATCAACTTATATAAAAATATGTGAAAACAAGTTTTTTTGTTGGACTTAGCCATATTCTACTTGGAGTTCGTGCACGTACACAAATAAGAAACTTTTTGTTTTTCAACACCAAACTATAGATGATTAAAATTGTGATATTTTACCACTAATTTAAGCCAACCAAACTTAAAATAAAAATTTTATAACTATTTAAAATTAAAACGACTAAATTGAGTGATTATATATAGATGAATCCAAATAGAGACTTGTTTTCTAAAATTTAACATGGGAGATGAAAGAACCTATCTTCTCTTAATTCTAAGAATCATTAATTACCCAAAAGAATACAGTTGCGTATTCCCCCTTTTGATTGGTCTGGAAATTGAGGAATTGGAGAAACAACACAAAAAGGAAAGCTCTTTGTGGATCCGTAATGTAAACTTTTGAAATATTCATTAGTTAACTGAAGAAAGTTATTTTAAACATTTATTACTGGAAGGAAGAATGAGTTTTAGCTTTGAATGCTTCAATTGGTAGAGATGGAAGTTGGCTCTTAATTATGTTTCTAATTTGGGGATGAAAAGTCGAATGATAATTATTCTTTGTTAGGGCAAATTAGCTAATTAGGGTAAGTTATTATTATTATTTTTTTTCAATATTATTTTTATATAGTTGCTCTAAAGAGTAAAAATGTGTTTGTGATTAGAATCGCCCTAATTTGACGTAAGTATAGGAGAAATTGGATATTGGTCCATTTAGCAAATAGAAAATGTGGGCTCATATTAGTATGTCTTGAAGTTTTAATTATCAAATTTAGAAAACAAGAATTAATTATCTGTTATATGTCACAGTTTTCAAGAGTTTGAAACCCTCGAGAGTTTAATATTCTTATATTTGATGAAAAAAACAACAATAAAAGTTGTGTGTAAATGAAGTGTTTCGAAATTTATAGTTCATAAGTATTATTTTAAATAAATAAAAAATTGATTAGTAAACATGGTCATTGTACTTTTTTTGTTTAAGTATTATCTTATATTATATATTATAAAAAAATATTTTTTTCTGACGGCATCTTTTAAAATATTTAGGATCATTTTATTTACACCACTCTTTTTTTTTTTTCTACACACCACAATAAATTATGTACAAAATTAGACATAAAGAAAATGATAAAAATATCCTTAAATAATATATTTCATCCATAAAAATATATCTCATGCTTTAAATGTAATTATATATTTCAATATATATATAATATTGATTCAAACTAATGATCTTGTAAAGAATATTATTTGATATATCATACATTAAAAATAAATTTAAATAAAAAAGTTATTTGAATTTTAATATTAGAGTGAAATATAAAAATAGGAAAGAGAAAAAAAGTAGAAAACATGTGTCAGCATGTCAAAACAAGAGAAAAAATCTCACTATTTTTCTTTTATATAGAATATATATTGTACTTTTCTTTGTAACTTTATTTTGATTTATAATTTATTAAATTAATTATCTTTTTCTAATCTTTTATTTTACATTCATATATATATATATATATTAAAATTTGATATTTTTTATTAAATTATTTGTGTTAGATAAATAAATATTTTTGTTCATTTTGAATAAATAGTGCACTAAATTATTTAGGATGGAGTTGGTCACAAATATAAACATTACTCATAAACAATATTTAAAATAAAATAAAATAAAAATATTATATTATTTTCATTTTATATTATAGGATGAGTTGAAATAGCCTTCTTAGTAGGTAAGTAGATATGTGAGTTGTGTAGATGACATATGTTAGAGTTGTGTTGATGACATATGTCTCTTCATTTCTTAAACCAAATAAAAAAAATTAAAATATCCATTTTATTTTTTTACCGAAATTTAAACTTTCACAAAATTTTATCATTTCAATTTTTGACCTAACATATATTAAATTGATCATTTTTTCATAATTTATAAATTGACATTAATGTTGCATGTATTAAAATAAGATATTATTTCTATAATTTAGAGTATAGTTTTTATGCAATTAATTATTTATTTATATTTGAAATATGTGTTGAATTTAAATAAATAATGAATTAAATTTTTATATAGATCTGAGTTATGAATATTAAAAAATATATTTTATATATAAAAATTATTAACCAATTTAATTTATATAAATTATTGCTTTACCTTAATATTTTAGGTTGAGTTGAAATGTGTGTTGTGTTTGATAAATTATATTGGATTGAACAATTTGTATTGAATTTGAGGTCTAAAGTTCACTTCCAAATGTTATTAAATTTATTATTTATTAGAGATAATGTTTGAGCGAATAACAATATAACATAACACAAAAACTATACTTAATATTGAATAACTTTTTAATAAATATAAAATATATTTTATTATATACATCGCATGAATGAATATTTAAACATATTTAAATGCAGAAGAAATACTAACAATTGTTCAAGCATTAAAAAGGGTTAGACTTTTAAAAGATACTCAACTCTTCAAAATTTGGAAGACATTTTTATGCGGACTAAATTTTTATTCTGTTAATAATCTAGATATTTTAATATTCAGAATTGAAACTTGCGTACATCTCACATGTGCACAATGTAAATTTATTTTTAGGATCGAGTGCACTTGGGGCACAAATATAACTAAAGACACGGGTTACCATGAACTTGCACTCAAGCCATCCCGACCCCTCTACAAGACGTTATTACTTTTAGTGCTCAGCTCCAAGAAAACTAACACAGTTAAAAGAGCTCCAAAATATGCTTTTAATACAAGACTGGAGAACCATTCTTTGAATGCATGTTACTAGAGTTTGACAATCAGTGTTAAGTAAAAAAAAAAAAAAATTTAATTTGTTAAATGATTTGTCAAGATGATGTTATAATCTACATCTATAGCTTTTGTCTTTGGTATTGTATAACGTCTCAAGTTTTATTACCTCTTTTTTAATTGTGGAAAAAAATCTCTTTTAATTTAATTTTCAATTAGTCCTACTTTAAAAGTAAAATTTACCTTTTGATTATTATCATAAAATGAAATGAAAGGTAAAAAGTATAGAATTAGGACAGAAATAAGATAAAAAATCAAATTAAACTATTCGATAATTAATTCGAGATCGTTTATTAAAACTTGTTTGAATACTATTTGTCAAAAATATCAAATAAGTTTGTATATATATATATTTTTATCTAATAAAATTTAAAGTTCAATTCAAACTTGAGTTTGATGGATAAATTTTTTAAAACAAATGTAAGAACATCAAACTTATTAAGCTCGACTCAATTAAAATTTATTTAAGTTTAACTTCACTAATAATCAAAGAAACTCACACCTACATTAATATTTCAAATGTATAAATTTAAATAATAATATGTTAGGCTCGAGTTCAGTCAATTTACCACTTTACAAATTAATAGGCATGTATACAAGAAGAGGCTAGATGGTGACAACCTCTGCTTTACCCAAGAATAAGTCAAAAAATTAAAATAACGTATTGATATATATATATATTTAAAATAGGATAAAAATATAATAAGACTAGGAAATTAGTTAATAATTTTTGGATGACAAAGAAAGAAATTTAAACAATGGCAGTAATGTTTGTAAATCACGAGAGCGCCAGCTCATAGCAGAGGCCTCTCTCCTCCTCCCCCTCCAAAATTTCAATCAGATCCATCCAACACCCACATTGCTTCCAATCCCATTAATGCCGTTATTTGATTCGTCTGTTATGTTGTTTTGATTGGTTTTATCAAAATTTCCCGGTGAAAATATTTCTCTGAAGATCCTTGACTCGGATTCCGGGTCTTGACTCCCTGCAGAAATGGTGAGCGAAGAGCTCGCGGAGATCGAGGGCCAGATTTCGGATATTTTTCGAGCTCTTTCGTAAGTTGTTTCCTTTTCGATTTGATTGTCTATTTATTTTTTTCCCATTTGATTATCTGTGTGTATCTGGAACGGTGGCAAATACCAGATAAATGTCTGACATTTGCATTTTGTGGGTATGTCTATATGTTTTAAGCATACCGTGTATTGATTATTCTTGATTGCATTATCAAGGAATGGATTTCAAAAATTGGAGAAAATTAAGGACTCCAGCCGGCAGAGCAGGCAGCTGGAGGAGCTCACCGACAAGATGCGCGAATGTAAGAGGTATTTGATTTGCTCATAGGCTGTTTGCTGTTGTTGTTCAGTGCACATGTGAGCTTTCAGACTTGGCTCTTGGCAGGATAGTGCTTTGTTCACATCTACTTATGTGTTTCCAATTAGATCTTTAATGTGTCTGGTGACAAAATTGAATGTATTTGAATTAGATCTTGAGTTGGGCATGCTAAAAAATTGGAACCACCATTAATTTAAATTTATGAAAGTTTTTCGGATAGGAAGGTTGATGAAAGCAGTATTGGATGCCATTTGGAATATATATTATTTAATATTTATTTTCTTGTTTTCATATTGTCATTGTCTCTTAAAAGGATGGACAGTTTTCCCAAGATTTGGCCGAATGAATTTTTACAGTGTCATTCCTCACAATATTGGAAGTAAATTTTTGACATCATTATGCAGTAGCAGTGGAACTGATCCATTTAGTGGTTTCACCCGTTAGAAAACAAGTTTTGGTTGCTTACGCGAGGCTGGCACAAACATAAATTTGATGTGACTTCTAAAGGGAGTGGTGACTTCTTTCATTTGAATTCACAGGGATGTCTAAACATGCATGTCCAACCCATTATATTTGCTAGAGAAATGTAGAAGATTTTTACAAACAATAGATATTAGAAATCCTAGAAAGGACTTAGCTTATATTACAACTTGATAAATCTCTCTAGAAGCAAGCACTTGGGATATGGAAAAAAATTCTTTCCATTGTGTCATTGAGTTTAGACAAATATTACCATAAATGATGCAAAGTATTTCAACTTAAAAAATACCGAAGTAGTTTTGAGTAAATATTATTTTCTTAGCCATTGTTGGATAGAACACTTAAATTTTTCTGACATCTTTGGATTCGTACTCTAGCATATCATGAATCTTTATGGATATAGGTTGTTGTGCCTAGTAACTCTCTAATGAGTCGAATGAGAGTGTTGTAAGTGAAATAACTTATGACATTGTGATGAGATAAATTAGTTGTAAAAAATTGACCTTCAAAAGTATTGGTTCTGGAACACATCTAGAGTTGAAGATGATCTTATCTTCAGAAATGTACAATTGTTTTGCCTGAACTAGCAATTTTGTGTAGTGCCCAAAACTTGTACTTCCAACTTCCAAGTAAATTTTGTTCCAATGTTAAGTTGCAATAGTTGTTATATCAACTTTCAGAAGCATTTCATCTGAAGGGCACTAAGCTGGTGGCTTTATTAATGAATAACAAATTGTTACCGGGGAAAAAAGATCAATAACTCCCACTTGGTTCTGTTTAGCTTGATACAATATTGGCTACGAAGTCTATTGTTGCATCCTCATAACCCAGCAGAAAATATCTAAAAAATGGATGTTTGCACATGTTCACACATGTAGATTTACAAAGTGCAAATAATATTTCGTTGCTGCTCCAGGCTTATTAAAGAGTTTGACCGAGAGGTGAAGGACTCGGACTACAAAAGTGACCCTGACACAAACAAGATGCTCATTGAGAAAAAACAATCAATGGTATTTGCAATTTTCATTTACTTAAGTTCTCTAAAATGACCTGTCCGTTCCTCTAAATTTTTCTTAGACCTCTATTCCCTTGTGCAGATCAAAGAGCTGAACTCTTATGTTGCTCTCAAGAAACAGTAAGTTCATCAGCAATAATCGGAATCTGATTTTGGAGCATCTGATATTCTTTTAAGTTGTTTTAAAGTTCTAAAGTAAAAAAATATTTGTTCTCTAGTCCATCTCTGTGTATTGTCTTCCCTTTCTGCTTTTACTAGATAAAATATCTTTCTGAAAACTTCAAAACTGACTGCATATTAGTGTATCTGCATCTTGTCCCCTATATATACAACTTTCAAGATCTATGTTATACTTTTATTTGTAATTTTTTTAATTGATATTCTCTATTGTTGCTGTAAATATTTGATTTAATATATCACTTCTTTCCATTGTGACTATTTAGAGCTGTTTTTAGCTTATTTACTTTCATTAGCAGTTTTTTTTTATAACCAAGATGTAAGTGAGTATTTGAGAAAATGTTGATTAAATATGAGAGCATATTCTACCAATTAGGAATTCATTTTATCTGATCAAAGTTTATTATACGGTTGTATTTATCTGTCTTTTGTATTCTGAAATCAGATGCAACAGATACTGTTTAACTCATTTACACATTCCCCCAAATTGAATAATAAAACTTCTTTTTAGCTGGTTTTAGCCTGTCTTGAATAACCAGAAGACAGTTTGTAGCAAAGAGCTGATTCCTTGAAACATGTTTCGAGGAAATTTATTTCATTCGTTAATATGCTTCTGTAGAAATTGGTCAAAACCAAACGACTAATAATGTTAATAATAATACAATGTAACTGCTTGCTCTAACATGAAAGAAGATTTTAGTTACATGTACTTAAGGGATGTTCATACGTCTGATACAACGAGCATATTGATAAAATCAACTTATTTTGACATTTTTTTGATGAGAAACTTATTTTGACATTTATTTAGCAACTAGTCATTAATGCTGATAGATTCAAATTACAATTGAACTTTATGAAAGGATTGTCTGATGATGATTAGTATATTGGTGACATTTATGGTACCCCATACCAAATATAAATATACGTATATATATATATATTTATTCTTGTGGATAAGTGGAGTATGTGTCAATGAAATGTGTTGAAATTTGTTATTACATTATATTTCAAAATTACTTATCTGAAACTTGTCTAGGAAATCTAGAAGGTGAAATTTAGCTGCTATTTAGATAAAGGTGGTAGTAGTTGGCTATAAGCTATGATAGTCTCTGCACAAGTACCTTCATGAACTGCCTTTTGCATCATTAGCAACACTTTACAGACTTAAAAATGTAGATGGACTTACTGTTACGATTCGTTGATGTTTATTGTAATGTTTTGGATAACACTTTGTTGTACAAGCTGTTACCCTTTGCACTTCAGTTCTTAATGCACATGGATGATAAAGGTTTTTCACGTTACCAAGAATTTTATTTTGAGAATTCAAATTCTCAGTTTTCTTTACATGTAAAGTGTTAAGCTCTTTATGATGATTATGTTGAGTATGGATCGAGGGACTGAGATTTGAAGATGGATTTGATGAAATGACTTCAAATCACTACATATTATAAGGATATAATATCCATCAGGATCTCCTTAAAAAACTTATAAAATGGAATATAAGGATTGAAACTTCATCCTAAATGATGTTACCCATACAACTTCTATGTATATATATGTGAATTTGTAATCCATTGCTCCAAATCCATCATTGCAGATGGGCCTTAAAGTATACTCAGATTATGCAACTTCTCTCTCCCCCACTCCTCTCTCTCTTGTTTCTTTTGGAAACTTCCATTATGTAAAATGCAACTGACAGATTTTACTAGAGTTATTTCTAGAAAAGTAGGGAATCTAACTAGCATTGACCTCTAATGCACTAAAATGGCGTCAATGATTTGATGACTAGCATCTGGTACATATACTTACTGAGAAGTTTATGAGCTATGATGCTGGTCAAGGAACTTGCAAATCACAAGGCAAAGATCAGATGCTTACAAGCCATATTGCATTACTTTCTTAGAGCAAATTATAGAGAATTGCTGGTGGCTATAGGGAATTGTGGTTATGAGAAGGTTCTTTGATGGTTGCAAGGGCTTTAGGTTGGGGTGTGAAGTGTCCTATTCTCGCCATTGGTAGTTTAGAACTTAAAAGGGTGGAAGACTTCTTGAGTTTCCTATCAAGGATCAATCATATACCTAGTTTCAAATTTGAATATCTAAATATATACTTTTATACTAATGATATATGTAGTCCTCCCTGTGACACAAAATAAGTGTCCTATTTCTCAAGAGTACAACTTTTAATGTTTTGGTCAATAGATGAAGTTACAACATTCTAAAATCCTTAAATTCACACTTAAGTGTCCTATTTTATTCATTAATGTATCTTTTTCAATCACATAAATTATTTGTGAAATTACAAGAATTCAATTTTTACTTTGAATAATAAAGCGAGACTTTGACTTTTGAAACAGAACATTTACATTGTGACTGAAAATGTTTATGAAATAGGACTTATTTTGGGATGGAGAGAGTGTAAGTTATCATAATAAGATTGTGGCAGTGTTATGCTGTAAAACAAGCCTTTTCTGATACAAGGTATAACTCATAGAGTGTGTAGAAGTATGTTCTAAAAATTAGTTAGGATTGGACCATAGATGCTTTCACTTATGAAGGTTGGTTAGGCTAAGACAACAACATGTCATTATGCATGAAATTCGTGAAAACTTAATAAGTCCAAAATAATTATTCCCACAAAAAACTATTGATCGATGTCATGCAGGATTCATAATTGAGATACTGTAAGATAAGAGTGAATATTGAGAGTAGGAGATAGTGGTTGAGACTTATTAAATAAACTCACTGGGGCCTTCCGGATGTTTGCCAATGACGAGAAGCAAACGTCGCAGAAGAAGCCATTTTAAGAAGAAAAAGAATGAGGGAAATAAGATGTGTTGAGGCTTTCTGGTTTAACTCTCAAGTGGGTGTTTGAATGGGAAAAGAGGAAGGATTCACTAACCTTAAACACAAAGTTCTGAACTCATGCAACCAACTCCAAATCAATATCATAAAGCTGCTGGGTAGTAATTTTATTATCACCTATAAGATTTGAACCAGTCTCCATTATTTTGGTTAAATTTCCATAGAGCTGTTGCATACTTTCTCAACATCTAACATAGGGATGGATCCAGGTTGAAGTTTTCATGCACACTCTATGGGAAAACTTTCTGAGAGGAAGCTAACTCAATAAACCCTGGTGCCTAGTTGAAGTGATCTATCTCACTTGGTGTATTTTCTTCTTTTCCTACGCTTTCCTTTCCCCAACTGATATTTTCTAGGCATAGGAAGCAATTTTGTATATGTGTATTACAACATGTGAAATGTTGACAAATGCATAATAGATCTGCACATGATATGCAAATTCTGTTTCTTCTTTGTTTGGCTGTTGCTAATGTTAAAGCACTCAATCATGTGCCACTTAACAAGTTGTTTTGCTGATGCAGGTATGCAAGTAATCTTGACAACAAGCGAGTGGATCTCTTTGACGGCCCGACTGAAGGTTTTGCAGAAGAGAATGTGCTGCTTGCTTCGAGTAAGCACCATCCATCCAATGATTAACAATCCTTTTTTCTTCGTTAATGACCTGATAGTCAATATAATGAGGGGTTTCTAACATGCGTATGGTAGGTGGTGAAACAATTGCTCAATTTGTTTTCTTTTGTTTTAATATGACTTGCCTCGCGTCTTCACTTTATATCCAATAAAGCTGCCATTTAAAGCTTTTGGTTGGCATATAATCCCATTGTCTTCTGTTCTAATGCCAATGAATGGTCGATGGAACATATTATGAATATCTTATATTTGTTAATTTTGCTGAACTTGACATTGATGAAAGCAATTCAATCTTTTTCTTTGGATCTTTATCTATCAAACATTTTGGTTGCAACTGTGATATTTCAGACATGACAAATCAGCAGCTAATGGATCATGGAAATCAGATGATGGATGAGACTGATCAAGCAATTGACAGAGCAAAGAAGGTACATTTAATGCATGTCAAGGATCTCATAATCATGCTGAAGAATTCATCAGTTCTGTTACTGGGTTATCAATGCGATCATAAGTTCCTTCTCCCAATTCTGATAATAATATTGAATAAAAGAAAAGTTTCTCTATCGTTTTTCTTCATTGTAGAAGTGTTGTCAATTATTTGGTGTTTTCTTTGTGTGGCTAAAAAACTGACATGCAAACTGTTGGTTTGACTCTTATTGAAAGCCATTTGGTGATGTACTATACCTTGATTCGTTTGTCTTTTCTGAACTTTGAGAAAATTAAGAAAACCATTTCTTTAGTTATTCTTCATGGGTCTCTTGGAAATTAGTGAACCAACATGATTGCAGTGCCTGCTGAGTGCCGGGGCACTTGCAGACTATATGTCAATATTCAGAATCTTCTGTGTGCTTTCATTTAGTCATGGAGAAGGTATATTTAAGAAGAGGATGTAAGAGAAATGTTGTGGAAGAACTACTCATAACTCCAAAATTTGACCGCTGTATGCTTTGTTTCGTCTAGGTTGTCCATGACACCGTTGATGTTGGAACTGAGACTGCTGCAGCTCTCAAAGCTCAGGTGTGTCTTTTTGAACCAGGAGTTCAGGCTTCCAGTAATTTTTTAATCTGAAATATTAAATATGCCAATAATTCTTCCCGTCTTCATGCACTTTTAGACTGAACAAATGAGCAGAATTGTTAATGAGCTAGACTCCATCCATTTTTCTATCAAGAAAGCCTCGCAGCTGGTCAAGGAAATCGGTAGGCAGGTCAATATTTCTAACAAACATTTTCCTCCTGTCATACGTCTTATCATTGTCATTATACAGTTTCACTTACCTTGACTTTTTATTTAGGTTGCAACTGACCGGTGTATCATGGGCCTCCTTTTCCTTATTGTCATTGGTGTTATAGCTATCATTATAGTTAAGGTGAGATGCCTGTTTGATCTACATTTTCTTCACGGTTTCTAATGCAGTTGTTGTCAGACTTTTCTCTTAAATATAGGCAACATGTGCTAGTGTAGAAATTCCATTTGAGATATTTTTATTTACTTATATGGGAGTCTAGAGTACATGGTCTTCCAGCCTTACCTCACTTTACTAGTAGTATTTTCTGGCAAAGAACTTTGAGTGATGGACATGCCCAGGAGACATTACAATCCAGTAAGGTCAATGTGAACAAATATATAGATAAACTCATTCAAGACAACACCCTGGCACAGTAACAATAAAAAGCCACATGTTGGGGGGAGGATAAAACAAGATGAAAAAAGAAATAGACCAAACTAATAACCAGTGGATGAGGATGTTAACCAATCATATATAATTATATATATATATATATTTATATATTCCTGATTTATATGTTGAATTGAGCATTTTTGGCACTGTCTACTTGCAAGCATAGACTGTTCGGTTTAGGATAGATTTGACTAGTATAATGAGATTGCCAGTTCTGTCTAAGTTAAACCATCACCTGACCTACTATATTTGTGGTTCTGATGTCTGAAACTGACCTCTATATTTCTGGAAAATACGTACTTGGAAGCTCCAAAATACTGTGTTAAGGCAGTGTCCACTGAATACGATCATGATTCAAGTATGGGAATGAGGAAAAAAAGGAGTTGAGAAAAATATGAAATCAAATCAAAGATGGAGACAGGAGATAGGCTTCCATATTTCAGACCACAACAATTGTTTCAGTTCAGTCAATACAGTTCAGGGCCTTAAGCCTAATCCTTTTTCCCGCATTATATTTTCCCTCCTTTTGGCCATCAACTTCATTTTTGCAAGCAGCTACTTTAACTAGGAGATATCAACCACATGAAATGTTCTCTTTATGTAATGAGGTTGAAACTTTCTTCAGCGTTAGACTCTCTCTCTCTCTCTCTCTCTTCCCTGTAGATATGCTATACTTTGGCAGGGAGACCTTGCATCATGATGGCAGCTATGCATAGCATAAATGTTAATTTAATCAGCTTTCATGAAAACCTGCATTTCACTTAAAAGTTGTATGAGCAATGCAAGGTGATTTGTTTTTCACCGAGTAATAAGCTCATTACCATCTTGCTTATATTAGTTTGTCTGAGACATTGATCTGGGTTGAATTTCAGATAGTGAACCCACATAACAATGATATTCGAGATATACCAGGATTAGCTCCTCCAGTTCCCACTCGGAAGCTTCTATGGAGTTCTGATTGAGGAATGCAAAATCATGTCAAATTACCCAATATTGATGGTACAAAATTTGGTTTGGAGACGTAGCGGATGTATCCGAGTTGAAACAACATCAGGTTTGGACATATCAACTTTGTATCCATCACATACATTTTCAAGTAACAGCTACCATAATTTTACCTACATTAAAAAGCACTGGGAATTGTTTGCTATTTATTTCCCTGTATCTACTCAAGATTTAATTCTTTTCCGTTTGGATAAGGAATATTTGGTGTATATGCAGTTGGCATTTTTCTAAAGACGTGTTTGTTTATGTGTTTACGCATGGCTCAGTGCCAGTGCTATAACTCCCCCCCCCCCCCCTCTCTCTCATTACTCACTCAACTCTCAAACTGTAAGTAAATATTTCGAATTTTGATTTAAAATACTTGATGGGCTTCGTATGTGGGAAACATGTTAATTCCTGCAAGTTTGTGTGTTGAGGGTGAAATTAGAATTTCAAATGAATCAAGATTTATACATCTTCTTCTATCTTGATTACTTAGATATAATAAAGTTGGCTTCAGTACTTTTTCCAAAGATAATATTTCAAGTTGATCCCGCATTATTAAAAAATTGATGAAAACATGTGAAAGTTGGTTTTGATTGCTGCTATGTGCGGTTATTCATTTTTTATTTCAATTATATATATTGTATGTTAATGGATAAATATATATAAATATTAAAACATAATTGATTGAAATCTGAAGAATAATTTTTTGAATCAACTAATAAACATAATCATGATTTTTTATGTTATGAAGAACTCAAAATATAAACGGATCTAAACTAATAAATGCAAAGATACTTGGTATCTTTTGACATATCCAAAAGACCACGTATCTATGTAGGAATAGGTTAAGTTATGCATCAAAGTTATGTTGGAGCAAATTCCCTTATTTGTAGTGATCTTGAGACATTAATAGGTACATGTCTCTAACATAGGTAGGCGAGTATTTCAATTTTCGAAAAATAACATACTCCTTAACAAATATTTTAGTAATTTTTTTTTTTTTTGTTAATTGAAACTTTACTTATTTATAATAAACTACTACTGCACCCATGCAATGTGCGAAGCTAAATAATATATAAAAAAAAACATACCTCAGGTCGCATGAGTACTGGGCAATGCGCTCAAATATTCTTGCACAAAAGGTATCCTGCTGCCTGCGCCTTGCTCATCAACCTGTCGCTAACCAAGGTGAAGCCTAGCATCTTTACACCATGCATCATGCTTGTAGGCACGTAATTTTTGAACCATATGGAAATCCACAATTGTGCTGAGATGAGAAATTACGACTACTGCTGGAAGCTATGGTCGATGAAAGAGATGGAGAAGGAAAAAAATGGAGGTGATAAAGGTTATGTGCCTAGATTAGGTTGGTACCATGTGAAAATGATTTCATGGAGAGGTTTTAGATACAATAATATATTTACATAAGGAAATAAATTAATAATATATTTACATAAGGAAATAAATTAATTAAATGATACAACAAATAAATCTATAATTTTGCTTGGTCAACTGTATCTTGAGAAGATCCATATATATCTTCAATGCTACGATTTTGCTTGGTCAATTGTATCTTGAGAAGATCCATAGATATTTCCAATACTAGCCTTCAAACGCGACGTGGGGTGAGCACCCTTAGATCCTAGAAGAAGGAACTGTGGATGAGGAAGACTTTTAGTGAAGATGTCTGCAATCTGTAAGGATGACAATACGAAACGAGTTTGAAGCGTTCCAGATTGAACGAGCTCCCTTACAAAATGATAGTTAATATCGATGTGTTTTGCACGCTTATGTGCAACCGAATTTTGACTCAAGAAAAGAGTACTATTGTTGTCACATAATAGAGTAGGAGGTGAAGACAATGTGACTCAAAGATCCTTAAGCAAATGTGTAACCCATATTATTTCTGATGCAGTAGTAGCCATTGCACGATACTCAGATTCACAGCTTGATCGGACAACGGTGGGTTGCTTTCTTGAACTACAAGAAACTAAATTTCCACCAAAAAATTGAGTAGCCATAAGTTTAGCGATGAGTGTTTAGACATCGTGCCCAGTCATCATCAAAATAGCCAAGAAGACGAGACTCCAAGCTCTTGTTGAAGAAATACCAAAAGGAATAGAACCTTTAACATAGTGGATAATACGCTTAACCGCCTGAAAATGAACAGTAGTTGGTACCTGAAGAAACCAACTCATGCGATTGACTACAAAACTCATATCATGTAAGTGAGCTTGCCTAGGTCTTTGATCGCAAATTCACGATTAAGACGAGAGATGAAACTTTTCAATAGATCGAAAGAATTCCCTGTGAGGATAATGTCGTCAACATATACAAATAAATAAAGTACAAAGGATTTTTTTTGAAATATACATAAAGAAAAAATATAAATAAAGAAGTATATGCACGGTTATCCTGAAAATTAATAAGAATGAGAAAGTCATATAAACGTTGGTACCAGGCAAAAGGAGCCTTCTTGAGACCATAAAGAGACTTCTTCAAGAGACAGACATGATCAGGCAAAGAAGCGTCGACATAAGCTAGAGGTTGCTCCATGTAAATGGGCTTCAAGAGAATACGATTCAAAAAGGCATTCTTAACATCAAGGTGATGCAAAGGCTTATGATTCATAATAGCAAGAGATAATATGATACGAACTGTAGATGCCTTGACAATCGGACTGAAGGTGTGAGAATAATCAAAGCCTGGAAGTTGAGTGAAGCCCTATGCCACAAGTCTAGCTTTGTGGTGACTAACTGACCCATCAAATAGAAAATTTGTTTGAAAAACCATTTAGAGCCAACTATATTAGTTCTAGAAGGACAGGGTACTAGATCCCAAGTTGAATTAGCTCGAAGGGCGTCCATCTTCTCATCCATTGCAGCTATCTAATGTGGATGTTTTGCAGCACTCTTGAAGCCTTTGGGAACAATTGAAGCTTGAAGAGTCTAAAATAATGGAGTAGTAGCCATATCAGCTAAATGGCAAGGCTTAAGAATTCCAAAACGTGATCATATTTGCATTGGATGAGGTGGTGGATTGGGAAGTGGTGCAATAGGTGGCAGTGGTAGAGCAATCACAGGATGAGTTGGTATTGGCACCGGTGGTTGGGTAGCTATAGACAAAGGTACAGGTGCAACCACCTCGAAAAGAGTTGGTTGTTGGCCAAGTGACGGACATAGGACACAAGGAATCTGTGAGGGGTTGAACGCCTGTGGTGTCAAAGGTGGAGTGGTAGGGGCCATAGGTAGAACATGCGATGGAGGAGAAGTAGACTCATGAAATTTAGTAATGTCCATGAGTGTAGTAGATGCACTGTCATTAGCATAGGGAAAGCAAACTTCATCAAAATTCGCATGATGTGAAATGAAAACACGAGATGTCACAGGATCGAGGCATAAAAAAACCATTATGTTGAGAACTCTATCCAACAAATACACAAGACGTACCGCGAGTAGAAAACTTGTTTTCTACATAGCTGTGTTAACAAGGGAAGACCCGACAGCCAAATGTGTGAAAGTTACTGTAATTGGGTACATAATGAAACAATAATTCAAAAGACGACTTCCCTTGTAATACGGATGATGGGAGGTGGTTAATAGTTAACATCGCAGCTAAAAAAGCTTCAATCCATAGTGAGGTAAGAGCATGGGAATGAAACAACATACATGTTTTTATCGATATTTCTGTTCAGCTCTCCCATTTGTTCAAGTGTATAAGGACTGGAACTGAATTGTTGAATACCCTTATCTCGAAATAAGATTTTACTGAATTATTAATGAACTCTGTACCACCATCGCTTTGGAAAATTTTAACTTTTCTAGCAAACTATCACATAAAAGTCTAATTTAGCAGCCAATGGAAACATCGAGGAGAATTGAGAGTAATCATTGATGAAAACAACATAATAACGATAACCAGCAAGTGAAGTAACAGGCGTAGGGCCCCACAGATCACAATGAATTAAATCCAAAACATGAGGTTTTCATTCAATGTAAAAGATAGTCATTTGCTTTTAGAAAGTTGACAAGATGCAGCAAGGGAAGACTTTGGCAGTAAAGAAGTAACTTGCAAATTACTTGCAACTGTCCTAATTTATTCAATAAGATGATAGCATCAAAGTTTACATGCCCTAATCTATTATGCCATAATTCATAGAAATTATGTAACTTTTTGTTGTTTAAAGCAGCAACTAATGTAGAATACCACGTTCCAAAACGTATAGCCCATTATCACGCCGACTTGTTATATTAGCTTTAGTTATTCGATTCTGAACAATAAAGGAGCTATCACTAAATATGACATCAACGGGATAATATGTTGTTAACTTGCTAATAGACAGAAGATTTTTGGTTATGTGAGGAACCACCAAAATATCCATTGTTAACTTGCTAATAGACATAAGATTTTTGGTTATGTGAGGAACCACCAAAATATCCAATCAAATCCATACGGGAATTCAAATTTAATTTTCCAACATGAGATATAGGAAGGTGAGCACCATCCAAGATACCAGTCTGGTTATGTTAGGAACCACCAAAATATCCAATCAAATCCATATGGGAATTCAAATTTAATTTTTCAACATGAGATATAGGAAGGTGAGCACCATCCAAGATACCAGTCCGAAACATTAGAGCTACTAGGAGAGTAACCTATTTGAAACGCCTCAGCAGGATTGGCTGTAGAGAAGGGTTTCTTTGGTGTATATCGGTCTGGACAATCATTAGCATAATGCCCATTTGTATGGCAAATTTGGCAGCGTGGTACACGCTTAGGACACGACACTGCCTCTTTCCATTTTGTCCAGATTAAGACCCCTATATGAACCATATGAAAATCCACGATTGTGTTGAGATGAGAAACCACGACCATGATGGAAGCCATGGTCGATGAAAGAGATGGAGAAGGAAAAGAATGAAGGTTATAACGGTTATGTGCCTAGATTAGGCTGATACTGTGTGAATATGATTTCATTGAGCATAATCTTTATATAATCTTCATATAAGGAAATAAATCAATTAAATGATACAACAAATAAATCTATGATTTTGCTTGGTCAACTATATCTTGCGAAGATCCATATATATCTTCAGTGCTATGATTTTGCTTGGTCAACTTTATTTTGAGAAGATCCATAGATATTTCTAATACTTACGTTTTTGTAATGTAATTTGTCATACTCCTAGCTCCACCTTGGAAGACAACTTTTAATAGTTATTCAACTAAACTTGGTGTAATTTATCTTACGTTAGATGTTAGTCATCTTTTTATTAGCTTAGATCTAGGATTCCCTTTCCAAGAAGGTTCCACTTGGATCAAGAAAGACTTTGGTATTGCTCGAAGAAATCAAAACTCATTCATTTGCATCTATTATTGAGCATTTTTTTTATTCATACCTTTCTTTAATTTATGATGATAAATGTTATATGTTTGATGGCTTGTAAGTACTACCTTGGGAGTAATCAAAGTTGGGTCGTGCGCAATTGACGTTTTGTTAGATATTTTTGTACTTGGTTTATGTGTATTGTAGTCTCATGCTTGTGAATTACCAATTTTTGTGTATGTTTAGATGATGATTGATGGATTGAAAGGAGAAAATATTCATTAGAAAGATAAAAATCTAGTTATTTATGATTTAGGTTATAAATTAGGGAAAAGAGAATTGATTATTTAAATGCTTGAATGTAATTTTTTCGTCTTACATTTCACTGTCATTCAAATCTAGGCTTTTTAGTAGATCTTTAGTGAAATCAGATGGCGATGTATTTGAGTAATCCCATGTTAAATTGATTAGTTTATGTAATTAGCTTTGTTAAGAAGACTTGAAATGAAAATGTACTCGTAGTGATTATGCATTCATTCCATGAATCTACTTAAGTCCATGTAACATCTTTATACATTTGTCCTTGTGGTTATGTGAAACTTAATCATATGAACCATCTTTCTTCTTCTTGTATTTCTGATTTATTTCTTATTTGCATGATAAATAGCCAGTGTTTTCAGAAAATCCTACTAGTGGATACAATATTAAATATTATCATTAATGGCCATTGTTTGCTTGCAATTATTGTTGATTTAGAGTTGATTTTATTTGTATGTCGTTCTTCTTCTTTTTTTCTTTTTGGAGATTACTATTAAATTCAAAATCAATCACTGTACAAAAATTGTTAGATCAGTATGCAGTTTTATGAGATAGAGATAAACTAATGAATATAACATAATGCAGAATCACTCAGATCATGCATATAGCACATTTAGTCAGCAGCCACAAGTAAATCACACATAAAGTTTAAAAAATATGCATTATCTTCCCCAGACAACCAACTCTCCCTCAATTTGAGCTTTCTTCACCATTGTACTATTCACTGTCTTTATTCATCAATGTCTTTATCTCCCCCTTTTTTGAGCCATGTGACAAAGAATTGGTAAACATAGAAGGACTTGAATTCAAAGGAACATCTAGAGATTTACGAATGTTAGTGAAATACAATTTTTATTAGAAACAATTTTAGCTGCCATAGAAGCCATTTTCAGTGATGATGCAGACTACTCAAGAATATCAGAAGACTGGATTGAAAATTTCATTGTCCTGTTCGCCTGTACAACAAACTGGGACCAACTCCCTATTCGTGTCATGTGTTCCTACGAAAGAGAACATAAGAGAGAAATCTCAGAAAAACTAGGTCTTTGACATATAGTGAATGTGAGTGATATCTTTATCAAAATGAACAGGAACTGAAAAGTACAGATGAATTAATGGGTATGGTAGAAAAATAATTCAAATCTCTTTGTAATATGTGACAAAATAAGTGTTGCTAGATATGGTTCAAATACTCTGCTTAAACACTTCCTTTTTCATGCAAATTCTACCACGTGGTCACATCATGAAAGATCATGGGAGGAGATTAATTGTCACTAGTTTCATATTACTAGCCACTAAACTCACTTACTCATATATCCCAATTTTTCAGGTTTACCCGTCGGTTTGTAGAGAGAGAGATATCTACTAAAATGAAATAGTAAGGAATTACTACAAAACGGAAGATATAATGAAAAAAATGAGGGTTCAATTTAGACATTATTCTCCTTTCAACAAGCAATGCAGTTTGAGGATACACTAATACAAATCCAAGATCTCAATTCCCAAGTGTCTCTCTGGTTTATTTTTTCTTTTTAAGAACATCGTTTTAAGATTATATTCCTTATCACTCCTTCTGTCAAAATGTTGTGTAATAACTCATAAACCACACAAGCTAGAACCACATTGGGAAAACCCTGTGTGACGAGCTCAATTGTCCCTTATAACCCTTTAGTACGAACCAGAGAAGAACACTTTAGTGGCTTTCATAGACCTGTCATTTTATGTACATAATGCTCAATCATAAGGCTGATAGCTTGTCACTACATCATTTCAAGCTCATAACTCTTTCCAAGAAAACAATAAATTGAGACATATTAGATTCAAAGTTCAAAACAAACTAAATTTTTAAACCTGCCTAGAGAAATAATTTTTGTCATATTTCCTACAACCTTTTTTCTCATTTATCTACTTCTTGCCCTTTTTTTCTTTTATTAAGCACAACAAATGTCTAAGGATTTCCTAAGAGAGATGAACCATTGAAAATCCAGGGCCTTGGTAAATATATCAGCAAGTTGGCTTAGAGTAGGAACATGTTCAAATACAATAACACCTTCCTCAACCAATTCTCTAATGTAGTGATATCTGATGTCAATGTGTTTGGTTCGGGAGTGTTGTACAGGATTTCTAGACATATTTATAGCACTCATATTATCACAAAAATAATCATTGAGTCTAAGTTCATACCGTAGTCGCACAACATGTGCATCATCCATACCAACTGTGAACATGAACCCCCTGCGGCAATGTATTCAGCTTCTGCTGTAGATAGGGATATGTTGTTCTGTTGCTTGCTGAGCCATG
Organism: Caryopteris x clandonensis; assembly: GCA_028749325.2. Taxonomy (NCBI): domain Eukaryota; kingdom Viridiplantae; phylum Streptophyta; class Magnoliopsida; order Lamiales; family Lamiaceae; genus Caryopteris; species Caryopteris x clandonensis. Next base: position 1,660,639 of record JAPYKT020000028.1, on the reverse strand, counting down.
ACTCTAAATTGTTTTCAATAAAGAAACATCCTCCCAAAGTATTTTTTCGATCGTCCATATCACCAGCCCAATCAACATCACAATATCCTGCAAGAATAGGCTTAGTATCGAATGAATATTTAGGACCATAATCTGTGGTACCTACAATATAACGAATGATTCGTTTCACGGCCTTGAGGTGAGATTCTTTTGCATTAGATTGGTATCTTGTACATAATCCAACACTGAAGTTGATGTCTGGTCTACTTGCAGTTAGGTAGAGGAGGCTTCCTACCATACTTCTGTATAAGGTTGGGTCAACAACAATTCTACCATCATCTTTGGATAATTTAGTGTCGTACCCATGGGGGTGTGAGCGGTTTTACTTCCTTCTAGGCCAAACTTTTTCACCAGATTCCTTGCATACTTGCCTTGATGAATCATGATTTCGCTCCTAATTTGTTTAACCTGCAAGCTTAGAAAATAAGTTAATCCACTAACCATGCTCATTTCAAATTCTTTGAACATAACCTTGACAAAGTTGTTCACTTTATCTTTTGATGTTGATCCGAACACAATATCATCAATATAAATTTGTGCAATAATTATGTCGTTGTTCGACCAGTTGATGAACAAGGTCTGATTTACTCCCCCTTGCTTGTACCTTGTGCAAGTAAGAACTTTGTTAATCATTCGTACCATGCTCTAAGAGCTTGCTTTTGACCATACAAAGCCTTTTTTAGTTTATCAAAATGATTGGGGTAATGATGATCCTCAAATTCTTCGGGTTGCTCCATGTATGCTTCATCTTTTCAAAACTCCATTCAAGAATACACTTTTTACGTCCATTTGATAAAAAATGAATTTCTTAATGCATGCGAAAGATAGAAGGATTCTTACAGACTCCACTCTTGCGACCTATGCAAATGTCTCTTCAAAATCAATTCTTTCTACTTGTGTGTATCCTTAAGCAACAAGTCTTGCTTTATTCCTTGTGATATTCCCTTGCTCATCAGTTTTATTTTTGAAGATCCACTTGGTTCCAATGATGTTCGAACTATCAGGCCGTGGAACTAGTGTCCAAACATCGTTTCTGGCAAACTGTTCAAGTTCTTCTTGCATGGCTAGTATCCAGTTATCATCCTTAAGTGCTTCTTTGACATTTTTCGATTCAATCATTAACATGTAACAAGCATGATAAATGAGTCATTCCATCTTTCTGTAATCTGGTCTAGGGTTCCTACGAGTCTTGATCCCTTTGTCAATTTTCCTTCTGGATTCTGGTAGATGGTTCACGGATCCTTAGATTTTGATTGTTTCTCCAATTGTTCGGACCTCCAGTAAACTAGGTCCATCCAAGTCACTATCAGAATTACTTGATAAATCATCAAATACAACAGTAGAACTTTCGACAAGGGTTAGGGTTCTCAAATTGAAAACACAAAATGTTCGACTATTTGTAGAGTAACCAAGAAACATACCAGAATCACTTTTTGTGTCGAACTTACCCAATTGTTCTCTGTTATTGTAAATGTAACACTTATAGCCAAACACATATAGATGACTAAGATTCGGTGATTTTCCCTTCCAGATTTGGTATAAGGTCATTCCTACCCCTTTTCTCAGGTAGACTCGATTTATCACATAACACGCAGTATTGATTACTTCAGCCCACCATTTTTGGGCCACGTTTTTTCCGAGCTCCATCGCCCTAGCTATCTCCTACAATATGGGATTCTTTCTCTCTACTACTCCATTATGTTGAAGAGTCTTTTGGGCTGAAAACTCATGAGAAATACCACGTGAAGTACAAAAATAAGAAAATGCATTGTTTTCAAATTCCCTTCATGGTCACTTCGTATTCGAATAATTTTTCTATCGTTTTCATTTTCAAGTAATTTAATCAATTTTTCAAATGCATCAAATGTGTCAGATTTTTTCCTAAGAAATCTTACCCTTGTGTATCTTGAAAAATTATCAACACATACAAAATGGTACCTTTTACCTCCAACACTTTCAGTTTGCAGTGGTCCCATCAAATTTATATGAAGTAGATCTAGAATTTGTTTAGTGCTGACCTCTTGAGTTCCTTTGTGAGTACTTTTCACCTATGTTTTGAACTGAATGGACCACATATCCGTTGGTCTTTGTTCGGAAGTTGAGGCAGTCCTCTGACACACTAGAATTTTGATAGAGTGATGAGATGCGTATATCTAATGTGTCCAAGTTTCTGATGCCAGATTTCAGTAACTCCGGTAGAGGCTTTGTGGCAACTTAGAGTTCTGCCAAGAAGATAACCGTTATTAATAGATCTACTTCGTGTAAGTATACAACATTCATTATTATCAAGAACCATGCATCTTTCATGAGTGAAATTAACATGCATTCCTTGGTCACATATTTGACTAATACTTAACAAGTTGGCTTTAAGATTTTCAACCAGAAACACATTTGTTAAAGCACAAAGACCATCCACATTAAGAGTGCCTTGTCCCATGACACGTTCACTCTTACCATCACCAAATGTAACAAACTCCCCATCAATCTAGGTGATGTTGGATAAATAGGTAGCATTTTCAGTCATATGTCGAGAACAACCACTATCAAAGTACCATGCTCTTGTGTTGTTTGTACCGAGGGAAACAACGGAAGTAAGACATGCAATTTTTTTCTTTTACTACCCATTTCTTTCCTTACCAATCTCTATAGATGACATCAAGTTGTTTGTATGGGTAGTGGAAGTGTTGGCTGCCACAAAACGTGGTCTTTCCATTTCGTTCTTGTTCAATGTATCCAATGTCGGTTTTACTACCTTGTGGTTTTCCATAAGCTAGTATCTCATCAAATTTTGCTCTGCCGCTGTTTAGTCCCTGTATGGTTCGAACAACCTTATCCAACTCAGTTTGGAGCGGAACTACTTCGTCTTTCTTATCTTGTAACTTAGACATAGTGTCAGTTAATTTATTTTTCAGCGTAGATATTACCTGGTTATTTTTTAGGATGGATTCTTGAGCATATTTAAGGTCAGTCTCGAGAGTTGAGATATGAGACTTGTGAGTGTGTACTTGATACTCAAGTTCTTGAACTTTTCTTTGGGAATCGGTTAGTTTGTGATTAAGCCTTTCATTGATTTCCCTGGATATTTTGATTTCGTACCTTCATCGTTCAAGATCCTTGAACTCCGTGAAGCCAGACCCATTATTCTTGTATTCCTTCACTTGGTTTTCTAGTTTTCTGTTGACTTTAGTAACCTGTGTGTATCTGGCAGTTACATGTTTGTGCATCCGTTCCAAGTCTTCAATAGTCGGATCATCAAAGTTTGGTTCTTCCGAAGACTCCAGTTCATCCTCAGTTCAAACAACAGATGTGAGACACATCAGATCTTCAGAGGACGTATAACCAACAAAGTTGCTTAAATATTTCTTCTCATCTTCATCTTGTTCCTCATCTGCTTCAGATTCAGATGCACCTAGGTGGCTTTGAGGGCTTTGTTTTTCCTAAGAAAATTTGGACATTTACCTTGATAGTGTTCGAAATCCCTGCATTCCCTACATTGATCAGTCTCTTTTCTGTTGACTTGTTTCAAAGCTTGTGTTCTACTTCCTCCCTTTTTTGTGGTTTCACTCATGTTCGAACTTTTGTTGAACGATGATCCATTGCTGAATTTCTTCATGAGTTTGCCATAATTTTTGGATAGTAATGCCATCTTGTAATCAAGTTCAGTCAAATCTTTTTCCATAATGTCAGTGAACGACTCAACTTTTAATTCAATTCCTTTGATTTTGACATTGTCGAGTCTGTTGTTCATCTCAAAGGTTCTGAGTTATCCCATCAGATCATCCAACGACATAGGAGTCACCTTCATAAATGATTCCAGAACAGTGATTTTCTCCGTAAATTTAGAAGTGAGAGTTCTCATAATCTTCATGATTTGCACTTTCTCTTCGATTGCTTCTCCAAGAGTATAACATTGATTCACAATATCACTGAACCTAGCATAGTAGAGTTCAATATTTTCTTCTTCGTTCATTTGGATTCCATCAAATTGTGTGGCCAATCTCTATTGTTTTGACTTTCTTACTAATTCATTTCCTTCGAATTGTTTTTGTAGAGTGTCTCATGCGTCTTTTGCGGTTTGACAGTGAATAATTAATTTGTGTCTCACTGGATCTACCGATACAAGTATTGCATATAATGTCGTATAGTTTGCATCTTCTGCACACTTTTCATCTGCGGTCCACAAAGATTTGGGTTTGTCAACAACTTTTGATATATCTTTTTCATCCATTATTTGTGGTCAAGTCCACTTTGTCAAAATAGCATCTCTACATCGTTTGGATCTGAGGTAGATTGTCATCATAGATTTCCAAAATGGGTAGTTTTGTCCATCGAGACAAGGAGGTCGTAGCGAGGCTCCTTCGTAAGATCCCATGTTTCTGTTCCTGGATCAACTTGTTTTTTTTTAAATTGCTCTCTGCTCTGGTCCCAATTGTTATATCAGAATTCGTGCGAGTGTGTTGTGTTCAGTACTAACTCAAACTATAATTAAATTATGCGGAAGCGAAATAATAATTACAATAATTGCGAGGAAGAATCCCTTCTTCCTCTCAAGTATCTTTATTAGAAAGAGTGTTTGTTTCTACAATTGTACAGTTTGGACTTACACGTCGTTAGACTCTCTCTTTCTCTTTCTCCCCTTAAATTCCTTCTACTTTCCCTTTCTCGTTTTTTCTTCTTCTTATTTTTCACCCTTACTTTTCCTCTCCTTTATCCCTCCCCCTCTCTCTTCTCTATTTGAATTGAATCTAAAAGGATAATTAGAAATTTTCATCAATTTTGTCGAAATATAGTGTGGACAATTCGGGAAATGCTTCAAGTGGAGATTAATCCCAAGCGAAGAAGGATTCGAAAAACTTAAAACAAATTGAAAAATAATTTGTACATGTGCAACAAGTTTGGGCCATATCCTGTGATGATAGACTATAATAGAGGTGGACAATACTCGAACATAGCTGATTTACAAGTTGGGCATTCCAAATATTCCGGCAGGTTTGAAAAGGAGTGTCATTTTCTAGAAGATTCTCTCAAAAATAATAATAATAAAAATTTGATAAGTTGTTAAATTGAAATTTTTATTTTATTTCGGAAAGAGGAATAAATTTTGATGATAATGTCAAATAAAAGTTTATTTATGATATTTATGATGTTTGGCTTATTTCTATTCATTTTTATTGAGGCACGAAAATTTGTGTTTTTGATTACTCTAAGGGATGTGAAGATTAGTATGAATACGAGTTTTCTGTTGGTGGTACAAATGCAACTATTAGTTTTAGAGTAATACCTTTATGGTTAAGAAGTAATAAATTTCAATCCAAAAAACAATGCTTGTACACTTAAATATATCACGTCAATAATAGAGTAATACTTTAACAGTCAAGAAGTAATAGATTTCAACACAAAGAGATTGCAATACCTTTAGGGTTAAAAAGTAATAGCTTTCCACACAAAAAGTAATACACTTTATAGTTAGGCAGTAATACCTTTCAACACAAAATGTAATATATTTAAGATTAAACGATGCTAAGTTCCAAAATATAAAGTATACATTGCAACATAAAAAGTAATACCTTCACGGTTAAGCAATAACATATGTGTTAAGAAATTGAACAAAAACATTGTTCAATATTTACTAGTTTAATTCAATACGATATAACTTATTTACATAAAAAGTACTATTGATTTAACTAAAAAGTATTACACGCTATTGAAGGAATTACTTATTTTTCTAAAATTTATTACTAGTTTAACTAAAAAGTATTACGCACCCAGCAAAACCCAAAACCGTCAGGACGGGAGCTGCAAGCATCCTAAACGTGAGCTAATTGCACGCTGGAGGCGAAATTTTTTATTTAGTAGTTTGACGCATTTTTCAGTTTCAACTTATATTGTAACATTGAGAAGTCTAATGTAGCTTGTACATTTGCTTGGATTAGTGGATAGCTTGTACTATACTTATGTGTATGCGTAGTTTATATGAACTGTGTTCCATGATGTTGGCCTGCTTGATATCAATTCTCAAGTTCATATTATGTCCGATCTATTATTGAGTTATAGCTTATGTTGTGTTCCTTTGACAAACACCCAACTCAATGTTTTGGTCCCTTGTGAAGCTCACTTACTTTATTATTGCCACGTGGTGACTCGACATCAAATTTGTCTGAAATCAAATGCCACCTGAAATTGAACACCACAATACATTTTTTGAAAATTATATGTGAGAGCAGGTGTAGTTCATGAGAAATACATTTTACGATGTTGATGGACTCGGGATTAGTTATCGGGTCCATATTATATCCGATGTGTTGTTGACTAATAATTTATGTTATGTTCATCGACATAACATCCAACTAGATATTTAGATCCCTTATGCAGCTCGTGCACTTTTAATTTATCACGTGGTGATTCGATATCAAATTTATTTAAAATCAAATACAATATAAGATTGATCGTCCACAATATATTTTTAAAAACTATAATAGTTCACCCCACATTATAATGTTTTATTGTCGAAAAACTTGGTGTGGTACATAAGCATTTAACATGAATGATAGATTCTGAATTATATATCATGTAATTTTAGATTTAATAAATCAATACGACTTTCCGGTTCGAGCTTATATTGTATCATTGAAAAGTCTAATGTAGCCTAACAAGATACCTATTTTATTTTCTGGTGCAGATGGATAAGTGATGATCTCTCTCTCTCTCTCTCTCTCTCTCTCTTCAATTATATTACAAAACTAATGCGAAGAAAACAAGGGCCAAATTATTTGACATAATCCTCCAAACCAAGGGGATTATTTTTAAGTTTGTAAGCACAGTCTATTTGTCACGTCATGGGCAGAGAGTGGCTTTTGGAGATCCTCAAGGAATAGGGAGAAATATTATTAAAATCCCATTTGATTCTAACTATGTGACATTCTACCAATGATTGTCGATTAAATACTCTGCAAATTTGAAAAGGGCCATCGAAATTCAACATCATTTTATAATGATTTTAGCCATGGATACTGCTGGGAGCCACTTCTTGCATGATAAGCCAGAATATAGCGACTCCCACCCTCTTCTTTCTCCTGGGGCCTGTGCGCTATGCTAATGTATTATATTATTTTCTTGAAAATTCTAACTCGTTGATCCCTTGGTTGGCATCCCTAACGCGTTGCTATAAATTCTACAATTTACATGAGAAGTTGTACATGTACATACAACCGCTCCAAATGAATCTCATTCAAATTATACTTATATAAACATATAGTATATTCTACAATTTAAATAAAATATTTTATTCTAACTTCGCAAATACACGTCAGGTTTTTCTTAGTGTCAACATATATGAGAATATTTTATATATTTGAATTTTATCGAAATTAGAGAAGAAGCATAATATGGTTTGAAGTAAGAAGATAAGTTATAAGGTGATAATTAAATGAATGTTGATAGATTAATAAGGAGGTTAGTAAGGAAAGGTGTGCAGGAAATAATTATTGAGATGGTGATTCAGAGTATAAAGAAAGGGTTAGGGGTTACCGACCAATAAAGTCATAACTAGAATCCACATCTTATATTATTCAAACAAGTCAACACCAAAGCTGACCATCCTTCACTTAGGCGGCTCCCTGTGTGGTTTATATCTCTTCCACCTGTCAAATTTTCTCCCATAATTTTTTCTATTTTTTATGTAACATTCAGAGAGTTGGACCAGTTCTCTCTCTCTCTTTTTTTTTTTTTTTTTTTTGGCAAAGCAGGACCAGCTTTTTCAATATTAAAATTCATCAAAGAATGGTAAATGATTAAAATTCTCTTGCATTCAATCAGCCCAATTTATTGAAGGCTCGTTTAAAACATTTAGCTGAACAAATATATATAAGCAGTCGTGTGATGGGTTTAAAATAAATAGTCGAAAAAGCAAATGTTCTAAACAAAATCTTTTTTCGATGTATATTTTCATTTAAAATATTTATAAAACACAAAAGAAATCTAGACGAACGACAAATTTGTTCTTTTCTTCTTCTTCGTACTATTTTCTTTTTGTTTTTTCAATTGTCTAAAATAAAGTATTTAATAAAAATAAAAATTAATTTTAAAATAAAATGTCTTCAAAGAATTTTAAGGTGCAAATAAGTGAGCCCTTATGGTTTTGGTATGGTACCAAGAAAAATGGAGCCCTCGATTGTGAGTGGTATTAGAAACGTGAATTTTCATCCCAAGTTGTGTACAAACTGTTGCAGTGAGAAGCATATAGCACAACTTGCAAAGTCACGAGGTTATTTACAAGTAAAACAAACAATAAAACACAAATTTCAAAGTGTATTACATCACCCACCTTAATTAACACTTAACATAACCATAATGCTCTCAATTAAACTCATAACCAACAAACGTGCACCCATCTTAAATAAACTAAATAATCAAATTCAAATAAACAAATTATATCCACATAACAAGAGCACTTATTCAAACATACATAAGTTAGCAAATATTAATTGATTTATAGAAATATAACAAACTAAAATTTCATAATTAAAATTGAATGATGAGAAATTCTAAATATAATCATTATATGTTCTTGGCTCCTTCTCGATTTTTCACTTGTTTCGGTCAACTTAAAATAGGATAATATAATCAGCACGAGTTGCATCCAGCTCATCAGAGTTCAATTTGACAAAATTAATTACACTATTAAAACCATATAATGTAAACATGTATAACTTAAACTTGTAGATTGAACTGGTGATATGTATGCATAAACATAAATAACTTATACTTGACCATATAACAATAAACATAACCATACAAAAAATCAAATAATGACAATTAAGAACCCTCACCAAAAAAGTAAATAGCATGATATGCATATGAAAGTTTTTTGTTTACATTAGCCTTCGCGTATCCTATTTTTCTTTTTTAATCAACCATGACATTAACATGTCTTAGTCTTTAAATTTGAAAAATTGGGAATGGGAATATTAGGGCTTTCAAAATGAAAATTTGAAAGTATAGAACTTGATAGAGATTTTTAAAAAGTTTGAGAATGAATTAAAAAAAATAGAAAATTCCTCAACGTATTTATTTATTTTGCAATAGTAAATAAAATTTAAATAATTTTGAGGCACCACTATTTCATTCAAAATTATTTTCAAGTTAATTTTCATTTTGCCAAATTATGTTTTAACTAGGAATGTGCAACTTGACCTTTGAGTAAAGTACAATCATATGATTTTTCTTTGTAACGTTTTATTTGTTATGGCTTTTACAATCATATATGATTGCACTTTATAGCAAATGTATTCGCGTACTTATTCTTTTATTATTGATATAAATATGTTTCTTTATAGTAACATCTCCCACAAAACACAATCATAATTTTTGTAACACGAGAAATAATTCACTTTTCAATCACGCATTGATCGATACAAAATTCATTCTAGAATTAATAATTTTAAAATTATTGTATATTAATAACTTTTAATTTGATATCTTTGAGTTTTGATGGTATATAGGCTAGCACATCGTAACAATACTATCTTTAAAGGTATTTATTCCTTATACTATGGTGCAAATGGTTATCGAGGATATCAAGTCTTTGCATTATAATTCAAAAATTGTACCTCTTTGAATTATAAAGAACAACCTGAAGGTTATAAGTAGAAAATAAATATGAAAATATTATACACAAAAAAGAGATATAACTCAATTATTTGAGGAGGAAAATTAATTTTTATTTTTATTCTATGATTTGATGAGTCTTCTAGAGTACATATAATATTTGTAGGGTTGTTTTGAATAAACACATTATAAAAAATACAGTTGCAATAAATTGCACTAATTCAATCAAGCCCGAGAAATAATGTCTCTTCCTCACACCTTTTCAACTTTTTGTTGCAAGTTTATTTCTCTCTTCCTTTCAAATATACATATAAATTATTTACCATAATGCATGATGAAATGCAAATGTATCATAATAGAGTATTATTAATTTTAATACTTTATATACAACAATATATAGATAATAATTGTATGTTTTGGGTTGGAGCTACATTTCTCTATAGTATTTTTATACATATTCTCACTAATCTAATTATTATGGCATAGACATGGTTACGGTTTTTGTTTTAAATTAAAATTGGTGGTTTGAATCATCGGTCAACGATTCAGTTTAATCGTTGATTCATTTTTTGTCCCAGGGCATCTGATTTCAGAAATTGGTGGTTCTAAACTATCGGTTTCGATTTAAAAACCGTCAAGTACAATCCTGGTTCTGGTTTCAAATCGATCTTTCAATGTGTGAAATTTGAAAAAAAAAAAAAAAAAAAAAGGAAATCGGAACTGGCTATATGCTAGTTCAATCTGGATTTACAATTTTGAGAACCGATAGTTTTTAAAGTGAAATTAAAATCAACACATTGTGTCCATATCTAGTATGACACCCCTCAGTTTTGATAATTTTTTTGAAATATCCACACTCCATTATTAGCATTTGATTTAATTGAAGTCAGAAAAAAATTATAAAAAGATAAAAAAAATTAGTGAAACATAATATTGTTGACGTGCAAATAATCTACATTATCCAAATTAAAGAAAAAAAAAAGGAAAAAAGACAGCAGAAGGGCACAGCTATCTATATAAGGAAGACCGTAGGGCGTTGGAGGTTCATAGCATCTGCCAGCGCATCAGAGTGAATAAAAAGAATCTATCTATTAGTTGCTCCCCCACTCCTTTGCTAAAATACAAACTCTGCATACACCTCAAATTATATTAAGTGAGAAATGGCGACTGCAGTACTTCCTCAAACAAATGAAGAAGCTGAGTCGACTCTCCCCGATGCCTGGGACTACAAGGGCCGCTCCTCCCTCAAATCCTCCTCCGGCGGCTGGTCCACCGCCGCCATGATTCTCGGTACCCTACTCTCTATTCCCCCATTACGTACTTGATGATAATCAATATATATATATATATATATATATATATAACTATTGCTGATATATGCATGGGAACTGGGTCAGGGGTGGAGGCTGTTGAGAGGTTAACTACGCTGGGCATAGCAGTGAACCTGGTGACATACTTGACTGGGACTATGCATCTGGGCAATGCTACTGCTGCCAACAACGTCACCAACTTTCTTGGCACTTCTTTCATGCTTGCCTTGCTCGGCGGTTTCCTCGCCGACACTTTTCTCGGAAGGTATCTGCTTATGCATATTTTAAGGAAAAGAAAAAAATGGTATTTGCTTGTTTGGCTTATTTTTTTACCTCGTGCAGGTACTTGACCATAGGCATCTTCACCACCGTTCAAGCTATGGTGAGCATAACATTGATTACACAGCTGTATACGATCAATTAATTGGTTTCTCGATATGATCGAACATATGAATATGCTCTCTACCAAAATGATTCCCAATGTGTGTGTGTGTGTGTGTGTGTGCTCATCGCTTGGTTTCATCGTCTCATTTGGAGTTTATTGTTTATATTTTTATAGTATTTGATATGCTCTGCGAAGAGGAAAATGGAGAAAGGGAATTAGAATCAAGGAGGACTAATGATGATCTAAAACTAAATAAAAATTTCCTTGACGAAAATTAAATTAAATAATCTCTACATTAACTAACTATACTTTCTGTGTCATCAGGGGATCACCATATTGACAATCTCAACAATCATCCCGAGTCTACGGCCGCCAAAATGCGCCCCGGGCAGCCAGTCCTGCATTCCGGCGACCGGAAAACAGCTTACAGTTCTGTACATAGCTCTCTACCTGACTGCCCTCGGCACCGGAGGTCTCAAGTCCAGCGTCTCCGGCTTCGGCTCAGATCAGTTCGATGAGTCGGACAGCAAGGAGAGGAAACAAATGGTGAAATTCTTCAACTGGTTCTTCTTCTTCATCAATACAGGTTCACTGGGGGCAGTAACTGTTCTTGTTTATATCCAAGATAATGTTGGGAGGGAGTGGGGGTATGGCGTCTGCGCCTGCGCCATTGTTGTAGGCCTGCTCGTGTTTTTGTCCGGCACCAGACGGTACCGTTTCAAGAAGCTCGCCGGCAGCCCGCTGACGCAGATCGCCGCCGTTTTTGTGGCGGCTTGGAGGAAGAGGCACCTCGACCTGCCCTCGGATTCTTCCCTTCTCTTCAATGTTGATGATGTTAATGCTGGCGGGCAGAGCAAGAAGCAGAAGCAAAAGTTACCGCACAGCAAGGATTTCCGGTGAGTTGCTTCATTCAATTCTTCTCTTTGTTTTATCTCCACGAATAAATGCCCAACTGTAATAACTGCTTTTCTAGTCTTTTTTCTATTGTTTTCTTTAATATATTTGTTTTGGGATATGGATCTCTCATCCAAATTATGTTATCATTTTATATTTTTTATATCATTATTTTATATTTTTTTCTACTGATATGATATCTACCGTTCCGATCCTAATCTATTTTATTTTAATATAAACATAATTTTTTATTATTTATCTGAACGTAACTAATCAAATATACGACAAACACCTACATATCATAACAAACAATCCAAAAAGGGAGCTGAGCTGAAATAATGCATTGTGGCATATAAATATCTAAAAAATTATCTTATTTTGGCATGGAGCGTTGCATTAATTGTCTCCAAAAAGACATGACATATTTCATGAAATGACAAAAATTAAGGTTTGGACCATTTTGAATTACTTGTGGTCCACCTCTACCACTTGACATATATTATTATCAAGTGTGACGTCATGGCTCTATGGTCACCCACAAATATTCTGTATGTTCGTTAAGTTCTTGAATAAAACACTATTATCTCCTGTTTCAAAAGATGTGGTCTCGTTAATTAAAACCGATTTGCTCACTAATGTCTTGTTTTATTAATCAAGTCAAAGATTTAATTGTTTGTTGTTATTTATGATTGTATTAATTAAATTAACGGGATAAAAGAAATTATATTATTACTTTGAATTTACTAATTTTACAAAATTGTACTTTTATCAAATTAATAAAAGATAAAATATTATACTCTTTTTCGGGGTGGAGGAATTAGTTGTAGAAGAACTTTTATTCAACAAAGTAGTAGAGTAATATATTTATTTATAATAAAAAGAAGCTATATATTTATTCAACAAAGGAATTTTTGCTTGCACGTAGTTTCCTGGACAAGGCAGCCATCAAGAATCCTGGACAAGGCATGGAGAAGAAATGGTACCTTTCGACACTAACAGATGTGGAAGAAGTGAAAATGGTGATAAGAATGCTGCCAACATGGGCCACCACAATAATGTTCTGGACTGTCTACGCCCAGATGACAACATTTTCCGTCTCCCAAGCCACCACACTCGACCGCCACATTAGCAATTCCTTTGAAATCCCAGCTGCATCCCTCACTGTCTTCTTCGTCGGCAGCATTCTACTAACCGTCCCTATCTACGACCGCATCATCACCCCCGTCTGCCGTAGGGTTTTGAAGAACCCGTACGGGCTTACCCCGTTGCAGCGCATTGGGGTCGGCCTCGTCCTGTCCATATTGGCCATGGTGGCGGCCGCTCTGACCGAGGTCAAGAGACTCCAGATAGCGCACGCGCACGGCCTGACCCACAACAGGGCGGCCACTGTGCCCATGAGCGTCTTCTGGCTGATCCCGCAGTTCCTGATGGTGGGGGCTGGGGAGGCATTCACCTACATCGGGCAGCTGGATTTCTTCTTGAGAGAGTGCCCGAGGGGAATGAAGACGATGAGCACGGGGTTGTTTCTGAGCACGCTGTCACTAGGGTTTTTCTTGAGCTCCATATTGGTGACCATAGTGCACAAGGCGACGGGCAGGAAGCCATGGCTGGCGGATAATCTCAATGAAGGGAGACTTTATGACTTCTATTGGCTGTTGATGATTTTGAGCCTTTTCAATTTGGCAATCTTCTTGTTCTACTCGAGGAGGTATGTGTACAAGGACAAGAGGCTTGCTGACCAGGGCATTGAGTTGGAACAAACTGATGAACCTGTTTGCCATTGATACTTAATTACTTAAAGGTAATTACTTGTGATCAAATTAAAGACTCACAAATATGTAAAACAAATGTTTTCTTTTTGTAATATAGGAAGCCATAATAATAAGGAAATGTTGTTTGGCTAATAACAACATATGTGCTTTGCTCATGTACAGTCTAAATTTGATTGGAAGTGAAGTGTTCGAAATTATTGTTACTATGATTTCGTGTTAACTTTTAGCTTATCTACCTAAAGAACATTTCTCTTGTTATAATGTTTGGATGGATGAATGGCGTACATTGCTATAAAATCTAGGAAAAATTGATCAAACAACCGTCCTCATAGTTCCTAAATAAAAAAATATATTCACTTTCATAATTTCTTTTAATGTTGTCATTTGACTGGGTAGGAAATATCTTAAACACCCTTATAAAAGTAAAATAGTCGCATGTGTTTTTTCTTACATTAAACCGGAAAAAATGTTTTTTCATAAAGTGATATAAGTGGTCTTTTAAAAGGAACTAGTATTGCACTCGTGCGTTGCACAGTTTGTAATATACAAATAATTAAAAAATTAATTTAATATTATAAAATAATTTTCATATTTTAAAAACATAAACAATATATTTATATTAAAATATTATTATATTTATTTATAATTGAATAGGCTTGTCAATTTATACTTTTTAATATATTACAATATAATCAAATAACTATTCATATACATAAATATATTTAAATAATTTAATATGATATTTTTAAAACAGATAAAATTTAAAATAATTGATAATTACCTCTGAACATAAATAAATTATGAAATCACTAATCTGTATCATTTATAACATCTGTAAATAACATATTTTAATTTCAAAGACACACTTAAAGATATGTAAAGATATGTAGAATTTAGGAAAATACATAAATTTGATATTCTGAAGTTACATAAATTCGTAAAATTTGTAAGTATATTTACAAAATTAAATATATACTGAAAATCTCCTAAATTTCTCAAAATTATAAAATCAAAAGACAAGCATATCAAGTTCATATTTCAAAACACATAAAACAAAAAGAAATTCTTTTCATTCATTCTCCATCTTCATTGTTGGTGACTTCGGCTTTTTAGAGGAATCACTTGAAGAAAAATCATCCAAAAATGATCTATTTACATTAGAATCATCTCTTAACTTCTTCACCAATATAATCAACCTATATGTTAAATAGAAAATAAAAATATATAATAACACAGAAAAAAATCCATAAAACAATATATTCTTTAAAGAAAAATCTTTAATTTCTTTCCAATATCATCAACATCAATCGTAGACAAACTATCAAACTCCTACAACAAAAAATAAACTTTAGTTAAGTATTTTAAATATATTCAACATTAAATCATTTATATTCTTTATTCATGATTAAAATATCTAATTATAGATTTATACAATAAGCAAAAAATTAAAAACAAAATAGTAATAAATAAATATGATAAACAAATACTAACCCCGAGGAATTAACACATTTACAAAAATATAGTAAGTAAAAAATAATAACAACATACCTTCTACAAAAAAAAAAAAAGTAAAAAAATACATGAATGAAGAACATAAATTTTCAACAATGAATAATACTCACACTTAGGGTTTTGAATGGTTGTGAAGTGAGTGAAAATCTTTATGCATATTTATAGGGGGAAAACCTAAATTACTTTGTCTAACTCTTTAGGAGTGAATTCTCTTACATTTTTAGTCATGATTTGAGGTATGGTAAATTTGACTTTACTAAAATGTGCATTCGATGATCCTTAAAACTTCGGTTGTCATTATAATTAAATCATTGATTAGTAAAACAAATTTCCATATAATATGCATCTTTAAAATCCTCTAATCCTAAAATTATGTCTGCAGATCTAATTAAATTTGGCTAATGATTTGATAAATCTAACATTTGCAAATGTGCATTCGATAATTAAATATATTTGCAAAATTTTGGCTGCCATTATAATTAAATCATTGATCAGTAAAACAAAGTTCCCTATAATATGATGCATCTTTAAAATTCTCTAATTAATTATGATGACCAATAAAATAAAGAGGTTTCTATAATTGTGCGGCTTCTGCTATTATATATATATAGAGATATAGATATATAGATTTTTAATGTTATTTAATATTAATAATTTAAATAATGCAATTGCAATTGATGTTAATATATCCACTAATTTAAAATCACACGCACATTTTTATATAATGTTACACATATATTTAATTTAATAAGAAATACTAAGTAATTTTTAATAATTACAAAATTATATATGAATATTACTCAGTCATTCAACAACCATACAAAAAAAATGTTTTAAGAAATAAGTTAATTATCATATTGATTTCCATCTAAACTTACCATAAATATTAGGACAATCAATTAATTATTTAATATCATAAAATTATCATAATGAATTTGACCTTCTAATTAAGAAATAATCCTAAATAATTTAATGCAATCAAAATTATACATCGTGCAAGTTTGACTTTAATATGTAAAACCAAAAATTAAAGAAAAGATTTTCAAATAAGTGAATAATTCAATGAAAATATAATGAAATTTCCATAAAATATGATTCATTAAAATGGGTCAATTAATTATACTGGCCAATTATATGATGTCATGTATGCACCCAAATTTAGTAACTGTTTTAGGTGGAAAAATGCTAAGGTTTCTAAAAATGTATGTCTTCTGCTATTATATATATATATATATATATATATACATATGTTTCTCAAAAAACACCTCTTAGTTTGCGGAGGGGAGACACAACTCTCTTTCAGATGTTGAATTATATGGATTGCCATGAATACAATCAAAGGTGAAAAAGACATTATAAATGTAAGGAAATTTTAAAGATAAAAACTAGTATTCTTCATTTGATGATGATACTGTTACATCTTTTGTTCCTATTTATAGAAGATACTTTGAAACCCACATCTATCATTATCTAATTGCCTACACTAAAGACAAGACTGAATTAATGGTTGTCCTTCTCTGATTCAATATGCCAGCTCCTCTTTATCCAGTCTATGAACATACTTGTTGTCCTTCTTCTCATAGGTTCAGAACCTGCTGTCCTTCCTCTCATAAGCCCAGAACTTTGGCTTCATGCATTTTGGTTTCTTGTGTGATCTCTTTCATTTTCCCTCATTTCGAGTGTGCTTTTAGAAACAACTTTAAGTTTGTTCCTTAGGCGCGCGAAGAATATAAGAGCTTTGGTGAAGCAGTCTGCAAAACTGGATTAGCTGAGAATATTACAACCCTTTGATTGTCCACCCAAATGGTGGGAATTTCCCTTAATGGCCTTCCAAGCTCCTTAAGTAATGATTGCATACATAGTACCTCATAAGTAGCATTAGCAAGACTTCTATATTTAGTTTCGGTGCTAGATCTTGATAGAGTGGCCTGTTATATTGAACTCCATGAGATTAAGTTTTCTTCTAGAAAAACACAAAAGCCACTCACTGATTTTCTATCATCTAAGTCTGTGGCCCAATCTGCATCGACAAAAATAGTTAGATTCAAATCATCATTCTTTGTAAAATTTAGACCATAATCTCTTGTTCCTGACAGATATCTCAGAATTCTTTTTACTGCTCTCCAATGTGTATCCAATGGGTTTTGCATATATTAGCTCACTTTATTGACTGAAAAGGTTATGCCTGGCCTTGTAATAGTTGCATATTGCAAGGCTCCAACCACACTTCTGTAAAGCTTTCCATCTTTAAACGGCTGTCCATGAAATTTAGACAAATTTCCTCCTGATATCATGGGGTTGCTCAATCCATTAGAATTAAATATATTTTCCTTTTTCAGAATTTCTTCTATGTATCTTTTCTGACTTAAGAACAATCCTCTTGTGGTTTGAGCAAATCTCAATCCTCAGAAAGTAACTCGGCCTGCCCAAATCTTTCAATGAGAACATCTTACTCAATTTATTAATAACTTGTCGAACTTCTTCTTCCTTGGATCCTGCTATAATTATATCATCAACATAAGTTAGTATGAAGATCGTGGAGACATTGGTGTGTTTATAATATAGAGATGAATCAACCCTAGACATTTTGAAACCCAATTCTTTTAATGTTGAGCCAAATATTGAAGTCCATGCTCTTGAGGCCTGCTTTAGGCCATATAGGGATTTGTTGAGTTTGCATGCTGATTTCCCCCTTGCTCAAATCCAATAGGTTGTTCCATATAGATAAGAGCATCATTATCACCATTTAGGAAAGCGTTATCAACATCCAATTGCCTTATTGGCCAAGATTGAGAGATGGCAATGCAGAGTACTATTCAAATAGATATAGGTTTAATAACTGGACTAAATGTATCTGTGTAATCAAAACCTGGAGTCTGGGTATATCCTTTAGTCACCAATCTAGCTTTATACCTTGGAATGGATCCATCCGCATTTTTTTTTTTACTTTGAAGACCCATTTACAACCAATTGGCACTGTCCCTGATGGAAGTGTGCTTAAAGTCCATGTTCTGTTTTTCATTAAGGCATCATATTCTTTGATCATGGCCTTTTTCCACTCTGGATGGACGAGTGCTTCAATATGAGATTTTGGTTCCAACACTGGGTGAAGGAAGTTGAGTGGAGTCAATCTTGGGCTTGTAAATTCCAGCCTTGGATCTAGTGATCATAGGGTGAGCAGATTGTGTTTGTTGCTCTTGTTCTCCTGCATTAGAATCTTCTGCATACTCAAAAGACAATTGATGATTGGTAAGGTTAGTGTCTTTCTCAATAGGTAAGTCATAAGTTTAACCATCTTGTGGATTGAAAGATGATGCATGAGAGGAATTAGTAATGGTATGAAGGACTGGATAGGTGTGAAGAACTAGATGGTGAAGAGTTTTATGCTACAGAACTGGGAAAGAGAATTGGTGGAAAGGAATCATTGAAGGGAAGAGGGTATAAATCTGTAGATGGAGTGTTAAGATGGAAAGAGTTACTAAAAGGAAACTTAGTTTCATCAAACACAACATACCTAGTGATGCTCACCTTCTTGTTAGGCAATAGGATTTTATACCCCTTATAATGAGGGCTATATCCTATGAAACCACCAGGTTCTGATCTGAACTCAAGTTTATGTCTCCTTAAGGTCTTAAATGAGGGTAACATAGACATCCAAATGTTCTGAGTGTTCTATAGTCTGGTCCCTTTCCAATGAGTTTTTCGTACGGTGTTTGGTAGTTCAAGATTTTAGAACGTGTTATGTTAATGAGGTGTACAACAGTTATAAAAGCATAATCCCAGTAGACTTGAGGGACACAAAATTTGGCTAGCTATGAGAGACTAACTTGAATAATGAGTTTATGTTTTCTTTCAGCCAATCCATTTTGTTCAGGTGTGTAGGGACATGATAGCCTGTGAAGAATACCATTTTTAAGAAGAAAACAAAATAAGTTAGGGGTTTGTACTCAACTCCTCCATCACTTTGCACACATTTGATCTTTTTTATTAAATTGATTCTCAACCAGATTTGTGAAGTGATGAAAAGCATTGGTAACTTCTGACTTTAGTTTCAATAGGTATAACCAAAAATGCCTACTTGAATGATCAATAAATGATACATAATATCTATATCCATTCACAGATTGAATGGGAGCTGGTCCCCATAAATCGGTGTGCACAAGATCAAGATTTGGAGGCTATCAGATTCTGAATTAGAAAAAGGGAGTTTGTGGCTCTTAGCTTTCATACAAGATGCACAAATGTGCTTAGATATTGATAGAACATATGGAATGGCACTACATCAAAAGAAGCATGACCTAATTTGTCATGCCAAAGCCCTAGACTTAACTTGGATTCAACTGAATTCACCCGGATTGGTTGAGTAGGCTGATGTTTAGGGAAAGTAGAAAATAATTGTGGTGAGATGTTCTTAGAGGAGCTTAAGTTGAACCTATAAAGGCCATCTTCAACCTTCCCTTGGAGTAGACCTTGGCTTGTTTCCCGATCCTTCACAAGACAAGAGTTAGAATGAAATTCAAAAAGATATTGTTGTCTTTGGCAAATTGGGAGACACTGATCATATTTTTTTAAGGTGTGGAACATGTAATAGGTTTCTGAGAAGAAATGCATGTGTAGTAGACAAACAAGTAGGTTTAACTATTGAATTACCATAATGAGAAATTAACAAACATGTACTATTGCCCATCTGCACCTTTTCATTACCTTGGTATTCTGAAGCAGTGCTCATGTTATTTATATCATAAGTGACATGAATATTTGCACCCGAGTCTGGATACCAGGAATTCTTTGAGATGGAATCTCCATTCCAAAGCTGGAATAATTGGTAAAGTTTGCAGAAGGCTGAGCAGTCCCATTGTAGTTGAAATTTCCATTATGGTTGGAGGAAACTTGATTCTGCTGAAATCCAGTACTTCCACCATTTGGCACATAGGTTAAGTTAGCTTTGTAGAAACATTTCTCAGCAGTATGGTTGTTCCTATGGCATATTTGGCATCTAGTTCCAAAATTGTAGTAAGATCTTTCCCTACCTCTGAAGTTGCCACTTCTAAAACCAGTTCTACCACGTCTATTGCTGCTATACTAGTTAAGAGCTCCTCTTCCTCTGCTTAAAATTGATCCGCCCCTTCTTTGGTTGAAGTTTTAAGTTGTTAGATTCACACTGGGAACAGATCCTTCTACACTAAACTATCTATTCTCAACTCTGTCAAGCCTTGCTTCAAATGTCAGTAATAGGGATGAGACTTCCATGATTGAGATTGGACCGTCCCTTGATGACACAGATACCATTATCGAATTGTATTCTCAACCGAGTCCTGCCATGATGTAAAGTAGTTGATCATCATCACTAATCTTGCAACTTGCTACCCCTACGCACCACAACATCCTTTGATTTTGTTTAGATAGTCCCTCATATTGAGATTTTCCTTTTTGAGATTTTGTAACTGTTCCTTTAGTTGCAATATTTAGCCTCTAGGTTGGCTAGAAAAACCAGCCTCTAGACATTACCAGATTTCATGTGCAGTGTTCAATCCCACTGTGCTAACCAGCAGACTTTGGGACAAGGAAGATAAAAGCCATGAGGCTATTAATTGATCTTGTTTTACCCACTTTAAATATTCTGGATTCAAAGTACCTTCTTCATTGGTAATGTTTTCAGTGAACTTTGAGGGGGCTGCCTTTCCTCCAGTAAGAAATCCTTCAAGTTCATAACCTCGAATTGTTGAAATGATCTGATGCTTCCAGATGAGATAATTTCCTTCATTTAACTTGATTGTAATTAAATGACTTAATGGTTGCAAGATTTGGGATGGATTGGAACTGATTTCTGAAGTAGTACTCATATTGGATGTATTTATATTTTAGATCCAGAAAGGAAGAAATGGAAGGTTGCAAATAAAGGAAAAATAAGCAGTCTGCAAAGTATAGATCCCAGGGATTAACCTGATGCTCTGATACCATGTTGAATTATATGGATTGCCATGAATACAATCAAAGGTGAAAAAGACATTATAAATACAAGGAAATTTTAAAGATGAAAACTAGTATTCTTCATTCGATGATGATAGTGTTACATCTTTTATTCCTATTTATAGAAGATACTTTGAAACCCACAGCTGTCATTATCTAATTGCCTACACTAAAGACAAGACTGAATAAATGGCTGTCCTTCTCTGATTCAGTATGTCATCTCCTTTTTATCCAGTCTTTGAACAGACTTGCTATCCTTCTTCTCATAGGTTCAGAACCTGCTGTCCTTCCTCTTATAAGCCCAAAACTTTGCCTTCATTTGCATTTTGGTTTCTTGTGTGATCTCTTTCATTAGCTTGTGAACATAAAATGATAGACAAAGGAGTCGAGATCTCATCAACAATCCAAGCACATACTTAGGTGCTATCACTTAATTAGGCAATTATTGATAGAGGGGACTTGAAGATGGAACACATAGCCTCAACAAAAACAATAGCAGACCCATTAACTAAAGCATTGCCTCGAAGTGTTTTTGACAATAATTGCCTAAAAATGAGTCTTAAACATATAGGTGCTGGCTTTAGGGCAAAGTGAGAGATGTAGAAATATTTGCCCTAACAGTCAACTGATAGGTTAGCATAAAAGACATATTACAAGTACAATCTTTATGAATATAAATAAAAGTTTAAGATATTTCTTCTTTATCATATTCATTTATGTTTATATGTTACATGATATTGAAATGTCATGATATCAGTAACTAGGAGACTTGGTCACGTACGAGTTGGTGGTCATGGAATATGTCTCGATCGTTGCGATCATAAATGTTCCAAGTTGTAGAATCTACGAGAAAGGATATCTTAGGATTCGGATAGGCTTGCACTGAACAGTATGTCAGTCGGGGAGTTGATATCACATTCCATGGGTATTGGTACTGAGACACCATGTAGGTTAGTGGATGCGATGTTCGTCTCAAACAATGACATTGAACTCATCCAGTGTTAGAACTTGAACCATTTGGTAAATGTTATGGCAACAGAAAATTTGAGGTTCTGATTTCTGTAGGTGTTTTAATTAGTCTTCCAACTGGATTCATGCATGTGATCTTGCATGGGGGAGATCGTACATTTGATTGATTCCTTAAAGTTCTCTTGAGAGGCCAAATAAGGGTCTGTTGGTTACATTGGAATTATGTTTAAGATCAATGTAGTTGCAAGACAGGATTCCTTGACCTGCAGAGTAATATATTGGGATTGTTTCTCTATATTTTCTATACTCGTCGTATCTAATGAAGAACTTACGTAAGGCACCCGGCCAGAACATAAGATATGGGATTTCGTTATGGGCTAACGAACTGATTAAGTTTGTGAGGATAATTATAGTTATTGATGTCAATTATGAGTCTGTATAAAATGACCAAGCCCTAGACATTAATCGGAGAACAAAGCGAAAGGACTGTTGATTATTAGATTTATTTATGTGATTTACATGGTTGGGCATCATGAGCCGAGTTTAGACTGTTGATGAATTATTTTAATTTTCTTATATGATGGTTAATTTTATTGATTAATTTTTAGAGGCTGGCATGCCTCTCATTTAGGGCAATTGGGTCTTGTATTTTGTTTGTAATGCTATAATAGGTGTAAGGATTAGTCTTTTGTAATTGTATGGAGAACTTTACAACAAGACGACGAACTAGATCATTTGATTCAAATTGGGCTCTAGACTCAAAGATGATCAAAGCCTATGTATGTTTGGGTAGGCCCAAATGTAATCGACATAACCTATTTGCCTAAATGAAAAATAATAATAAATTAACTTAAGATCGAACTCATGAATTAAATCGCATAAAAAATGACTTATGATACTTAAACCAAATAATTTTTACATGTGGATTAGTCATTGTACTTATTGAAAACAAAATTATATTCATCGCATGAAAACAAAATTATATTCATCGCATGCAAAATAAATAAAACTAAGTGATCTACCTATCATGCTATTTGTGCCATCAAATGTGTCACATGACATATAAATTATATTGACCAGTTACATTCAATAATTATTACAATAGTTATTTCATGTCATCTATACATGTCATCTTTAATTTAACAATTATATTAATATTATATTGTTAACAAATATAAAATAATTCCTCAAATAGTTTCTTCTATGTGATTCTTTATATATCTATTATACAAATTATGATTGGATTTATTTATTACGAAAATTTATAATCGTGCAATTTATCGTCATACATATAATATTAAAATATTTACATATTTTATTCAGAACATAAGTTTTTATTTATGCTTGTACTTTTATTTCTTTTTCTATATTTGTGTAGTAAATATGATATTAGTTGTTTAAACTTATAGATCTGTTTATGATGTAATGTAAAATAAATAAATAAATGAACTTTTATTTCTTTTAAATATATTGGATCTTAACGATATTCCATCAATATTAACAATTATAAAATAACATATAACAATTAACAACTTTATTTCAAGCATCAATTTTTGACATGTCTAAAATCTACGATACGAATTTCATTTTTAATATTTGATGTTTAATTAAAAGAAATTATTCCTTAAGAAAATTTTAATAACTTGTAAAATTTTTGAATTAACAATCATGTTTGTTTAGAGGATTGTGGATATTCCGTCCACAACCTACCAACTCTATACTTTTTTTTCCTCATTCCTCTCTTATTATTTCCAAGAAATCATTCAATATTTTTTTTCTTCCAAAATTTTAATCACTTAATAACTTTTTTAATCCAAAATCTATTTTTTATAATAAATATATCATATTAATTCTTTTTCTATGATCTTTAATTTGAAATTCATTTATCATATATACAAGTAAAATATTTTTTTTAAATATAAAATATATTTTGTTGATTTAATGGTGATACTGTTTTATTTAAATTTCCTTTATATAAAATAAAACTATGAGATTATTTGATAAAACTAATGTTTGGAGAAAAATAATATTATTTAAATATTATAATAAATATATCATATTTATCCTCCTTAACTTTTTATTTTGACATACATTTATCATATATAAAAATAGAGCATTATTTTTTAAATATAAATTTTTTTGGTTAAGTTAATGGTGACCTATTTTTTTAAAATAGTTTTAATAAAATGAAACTATAACATTATTTGATAAAAATAATTTTTTAAAAAAATAAGATTATTTAAATACTCTAATAAATATATCTTTTCAAATTTTCAATATATATTATTTTGAAAAATATAAATTTCAAAGCAAATATAAATTTTATTTATCTGATATTATAATTTATTATTCAATTTTTTATTTTTCAGATATTACTATTATTTCAAATAATAATGAATTTATTATTAAATATAAATTATATTGATATTTAATATATAAAATATATATATATATATGTACACTTTTAATCTAGACTATGTACATTACATTTATATTTATATATCACTTTTGTTTTTTTTATTTATTATTTATATATAATTTGAGATTTCTATATATTATTTCTATATTAGCTATCATTTTTTTTTGGTATATTAGAAGTATAATACTAGATTTGTGATGTTTACATTTTTTTACGCACTATTTATTATTTTTATATATTAGTAATATATGTATATATCTATATATATAATTCGAGTTGTCAAGATGGGCGGGCGGAATGGGACGAGTCAGAAAAAATGAGGGCTTCTAAAATATAAACCCAGCCCAACCCACGGGCCGTTGGAATTGGGGGTGGGGGCAGAGGGCGGTGCTGGCAATGCTAATGGCCATCGGAATTGGGGTGGGGGGCAAAGGAGGATGGTTGTGGGCTATGCCCGTGTCATGGTTGTGAGTCTCATGATTGAGATTTGGGCATCCGAGAAATTTGGGAATTGAGGGAAGATAATAAATTATTACTGAATTGGAGGTTTATACTTTCAGTCGTTACTTTTGTGACTTGGGAGATAGGGAGGGTAGATAGGTCATGGAAACGGGGTGTTATGATTAATTATATTTTAAATAAAAAATAACTTTAAAACCTGCGAGTTGGGCCGACCTAACCCGCCCCCGAGTCGTTTCAACCCGCAGCTCACGTGGGCCGCTAGTTGGCTGACTATTAAATCCCTATGTCAACCCACCTATTTTGTAGGGTAGGATGGACTACCTTGGTGGGCCTGATCCATTTTGACAGCTCTTTATATAATCACATATCTTTTGTTATTTGACTAAATTTACTAATTTAAGATCTAAGATACAGTGTAACAATTTGCACTATTACAGTTATGAAGAGAAACATATACCACTTTTTACTACAGTTCGGTAGGCCTAACGCCCAACCTAAATAAATCAAATGAACCAAACAGGTGTAGTATCGTTTATTCAGAGGATTGGCGGGAACTCAGGTTTCCTTTCTTTTTGTTTTCGTTTCTTTCCTCCAAAATAAAACTCTCCCGCCCTCCTCCATATACAGCTGAAACCAAACCCTCGTGCAAATTTTCCCATCTGGGTTCGATTTTTCCTACACATTTGATGTATTTGTCTGAACATTTTCAGATCTGACGACCTATGGAGTCTCCCCTGGCAAACCCGGTGCTTGGATTCCAACTCAGAACCACTCAACTCACCACCACCGCCGCCGCCTGGCATGTTCTCGGCCTTTTGCTCAGCCTGGGGCGTCCCGCCAGCCTCTCTGAGCTGGCGTCCAATCTTTCGCTTTTCTATCCTACTCCTGAATTCATACGTTTCCTCTGCTCAATCCCTAACTCTCCTCTCCGATTCTTGGATAATCAATTTGTCACGTTCTCACAAGTAGGATTTGCTGCTATTGCACGATTCTTTGCCAATTCCGATTTGATTACGAGAAACTTGGAGTTACAACAGTTTGTGCCGCGGTTGTTAGCATATGTTAGGTCAAATGGCATAGTGAGGACTTATTGCAGGAAAAGGAAGAGACCCATACTGGAGATTGAGGATTTCCCGCTTACTCAAAAGAAGAGTTACTTCCAGGATATTAATGGTAAAATATTTTCCTGATGGCTGATGCTCTCAGGTTCTATTTATTTATCTATTCCATTCATTGTTCTGGTTTTGCCATTCTCCTCTTTTTTTTTTTTTTTTTTTTTTTTTATTGGGTGATATATGACCCCTTTTATATATTTCAGAAGAGAGGAATTCCAATCAGATGGTGAGGACAATGCCCAGCGTGTCTCAGAGTGTATATACTCAAGTAACTTCGATGCTCTACTTTTTATTGTTCACAGAAATTTGTATAATTTAGACCAATATGTATTATACCGCTTAATTTAGCAGATTGGCAGCTTTACTGATATATAATCTGCTATAATTGTTGTTGTAAAATACATTCTCTGACAATTGTGTTGGTAGATGGCTAGATGCTGTAATATTGTATGATACCACACTCGCATTAGAAACAACAGAAACACAACTTGGTGCTTTTCTATATTTTGGAGATTTTGTATAGTGATGAAATGATTGTACGATTTTTCCAATTCTAATTTGAGCTTAAGACGGCCTGATTAACAGTGAGCTGGTTTTGAGATTCTAAACGACATTAAGCTAAATATGTCTCCTAGCATAAAACAAATTCAGTTTCTCACTGCAAACCCTAAGCCAAAGAACATCGGAAGATCCACATATAGCTCACTTCATTTCAGCATGCCTGACAAAAAGCGAGCAGTGAGTTTTGGTGATCTGCCATAATATTTGCGAAATGAAGAATTTCATTTAATTCTTGGAACAATCAGTTCTCTTAAATAATGATTTTGAAATGAGAGATATTCTGAAATTGTTGTTGGAATGATGGCTGCTGACGTTATCTCCATATTTCAGCTTTTGCAATATCATTGTAGCTGGATAACTAAAATTGGTTCTAGCTTGGTTTCTCAAATGGTCTTATATATGATGCTAGGGTCCTTGTTTAGTCCACCAAACATCATGGCATGTCACAGCAGTGGTCCAGATGTGATTACAGGAGCCCCACTAGTTGGGTCAAACTTACCCTAAATATGTCAAACTATGATTCGTTTGTCTAAAGGGATGAATGTTTACAAATCTTTCACTCGGCAGTCTGTACTTTTGAGTCTAACTTATACAACAAGACTGCAATGATGACTGAGTAAGTTTGAGGAAAATGAGTTTTTACTTGTTTGCTAGGTTTCTTGTCTGGGATTGCTCTGAGGATGATTAGACCACTGATAACTGAAGCGGAATTTTGTAAACTAGCCATTATCGAGTTCTGTTTACTTACGAATATATAGATATGCATTCCTCACATACCATATGGAAAATGCATTATTTATTTATTTTTTCATACACATCTCTGTGTAAAACTTTTTACAGAAGATGATGTCTGTGTAAAATAGGTCATGGATAGCACTTGAATCAACTGATAGAATAAAGAGCAGTAGACAAGAAAATAAAATAAGGGATGGATGATTTTACTTGAACAAAAGAAAAAGGTACACCAGGAGTCAGCCTAAGCTGCCCAGCTTAAAGGCCGAATACAAAGACTATTTGTCTGCCTGATGTTAATGTTTATCCCAACCCCCTTATTTATGTAATTACTTCCCTAATTTTTCTGCCCCTATATTAGCTATTAATATGCTGACATTTTGCTAGCTAATTATTTTCTCATTTGATGCTAATTAGCTGATATCTTGCAAGCTAATTATTGGGCTTTGGTGTTTACTTCTGATGTAAAATGTATGAAGATGCATCCACTATTAAATAATGTTATGAAATTGTTTTGCAATATTTTTATGGGCAACATTGTCTCTTATATTATATTTATCTCTTGAAACTCTCAGTCTTTAAGCATGCCTTCCACTATCTTTCAGAGTATCGAGACACTATCGCGCCTCTCACCACTACTAGAATATGATTGCTGGAAACTCGAAAAAATCATGTTCAGACCACTCATGATTAAGTCCAGGTCTGAAAGATTCAGCTATGAAATTGAAAATGCAGAACTTGAATGTGACAAGATTGAAGTTCACATTCCAAACATGGAAAGGTTTGGTGATTTACATGAAGGTGGTTGTAAGTCTTATTCTGTTATTCAAGGGGGGTCTTCACACATACACAGAATAGTGGAAGAAGAATTAATAAATACTGCCCCTCACTCAGAGCTCTCACATCAACCATGTATGATGGGTAGTTTCGAAGGGAGCAGAACTTGTGACATTGATATTGTAAATCCCATTAACTCTATAAATACTTGCACACCATCTAAAATAGAAGTAAATGAGCATATGATAGTAACACAAGAAAAAAGTAAGGATGTTATCCTAGAGTCTGAGTTATTATATGAAGATGTGAAGGGGAAAATAAAGGAAGTCCTGTCACATGATTCTGGGGGAAGCAAAAGACATAAGGAAAATAAGCTAATGGATAGAACTCATAAAGATAGATATCGCAAAGATTACCCTAAGAAGTCTCAGCAGGAATCTAATAATAAGGCTCTTTTGGTCAGATCAAGAACAGAATGTTGTCTGCAGACTGAGGGGGACATGCTGAATCCTCTCATCAAGCACTCCTCTTTACAGAATCCTGATCACAAGGATGAAGGATATGATAGAAAAAAATCAATCTGTGCCACCATGGAGAGCTGCAAGGACCTTTCCAATAAAGGTCCCCAGAAATTTAATAGAGATAAGAATCCAACCTTGGAAAAGCAAACAACAAAGTTGCAGAACATGGATAGTAACGAAAAGAGGGAAACATCTACGGAGAATAGGAGAAGGCCTCTCTCCATAAACAAAGTAAGCTCAGATCTAAGATTTATGGGCTGACAGGCATTTATGTATTTGCTTCCATAAATATGTGCTTCAAAGTTAAATATGATACATTCTTGTATTGCAGAATATTGAGAAAAAACCTTTTCCTGACTTTGAGTCATTTATTGTAGAAGAAGAAGAGGGCTCAGGTATCAAGGGACTCTTGGAATTCCATATATTTTCTAAGACTTGTTTTTCATGTGTTACAGACTTACATTTTGTTGTTATTAACTTGTGCAGGAGGCTATGGTACTGTTTATCGGGCAAGACGAAAAGCTGATGGAGTAATATTTGCCATCAAATGTAGGACACTTACTGTGTTATTGTATCCTTCTTTCTTAGTTTGATATCTATCTACACTTGTTCGGTCAAATCTATGTCTTATATCTTATTCTTAGAACATATATAATGAAAAAAGTTACTGTAAAAAAAGGTTATTTCCTTGAAATGCTTTATGCTTCTTTTTCTCATGAAACTTGAACGATCGACTATCATGCAAATGCATCCTTACAAGGCATAGTCTGTCTTGTTCTGTAAGATACCCAGACAAAGAAGAAAAACTATTACAGAACAAGAAAGACTAAGTCTGTAGAAGGTAATAATTTTGATCTTGTGAGGAAATAAAAGTGGATAAACTGAATTTACTGGAGAATCTTAGTTGCACAGTACTTTGTCATTCCTGTATGCTTTCAATATGAGGGAGTGAGAGCAACTGCGTTTGAACATGTGCTTGAAGAATTCTACTGATTCTATGGAAAATGCCCACATAGGAACCTACATGTTATTTCATAGTTATTGATATTTGAGATTCATTGGTAATTCTAAGCCACCCTCATCAGGACAGCGTTTACCCAAACATCGCACCAGAGATATAACTCCACATGCTCTGCTGCATAATGTCTGGTGTATGATTCATCAGTTATGTGTTTAACCAATGAATTGATGCATATGTTCTTTTGAGTTATGCATTTTCTTTTGAGTTTATATCTTAAAGAAAGAAAACAAACAAATGGTGCTCTGTGTGTTTTGTAGAAACCCATATATAATGATTGGCCGCTGAAGTTTGCTTTCTCATGGTTTTCAGGTCCTCATGTCAATGCCAATAGAAATTATGTAAGCAATGAGATGAAAATGCTGGAGCGATTGGGGTAAACATCTGTCACAAATTTTTAACATCTTACAGGTTTGAAGAAGTTTTCTTTTGGTCTACACTGCCTGCTAAAATCTGTTTGTTGCGCTTCATGACAGAGGCAAGAACTTTGTGATAAAATATGAAGGTTCATTTAAGAGTGGTAACGGTGATTGTCTTGTTCTGGAACATGTTAAACATGATAGACCTGAGGTAGTCATAATCATTTTTATCTTTCTTTTGGTTGACATAACCAACATTCTTAGTCAACAATGGTTGCTGCATTTCTAATATTAAAACCTGCAGATTTTAAAGAGAGAGATGAATGTTGCTGACATACAGTGGTATGGTTACTGTCTGTTTAAAGCACTAGCCAGTCTGCATAAGCAGGTGTGAATATATTAAGGCATACATGTAATCATCATGTGCTATAAAATACTTTTTAAAAATCTTATCCTTCTATTCTTACAGGGGATTGTTCACAGAGATGTTAAACCTGGAAACTTTCTTTACTCCCGCAAGATGAATAAAGGTTATCTGATTGATTTCAACCTTGCATTGGTGAGCAAACCTGCTGGTTAAGTTCCAATTTTTTCTCTGTTCTTTCCCCTCCCTGCACCTGTTCTATGTATGGTATTTTCATTTTTTATTCAAATTGCTCAGCCTAATAAATTATTTTGTAATTTCTTTTTTACTGTTTTTATCAGGATATGTGCAAAAAGCATGGAACCAATGGTGAGTGTTTGTTCTCATACATTCAACTCGTCTTATGGCTAGCAGATAAATTTCTCCTAATAACATATTGTTCCATCAGATTGTTTTATCTACTTTTCAGTCAGAAGGGCCTTAAGGTACTAGAATTTCCATCTCTTCCATAATTGATCAGTTGTGTTTTTCCTCTCTTTCCCCCTCATCATCCACAGATAGTTCCAAAGCACGGCCTAGTTTAAATGATCTTGTTGCTGTGAACAAGAATGCTGGAAAAGTCTCTAAATCCCTTTTACCACCTGGGAACCTAAAGAAGAAGGTTGACAAAGCAAAGCTGCTTACTGATGGTAGCAGCAGAAATATCATCAAAAGCCAGGGTGCTGATGGTTCTGGGATAACATCTGCAAAGGATGCAACAAGCACTCGAACAGGTTCTGCAGAAAGGTTGAGAGAACCCCTACCAATCCAAGGTAGGAGGGAGTTGCTAAGCCTGGTGCAGGAAGCTATGCAGGGTGGAAATCATGAATCAGTAAATGCTCCCAAATCAAAGAGAAAAAGAGTTGCTGCACCTTCTGGAGATGCCGATAGGAAATTCTTGTACACCACTCCAATGCCACTGCATGCCAATGGAATTGCTATTCGTGGGGCTGGATTACTAAAAAGCAAAGGTTCTCCTCGGTTCATTTTTCTCATTTATCCATTTTTTTTAATCATTTGATGTATAGGGGGATGTAAGTTATATAAACTGGCTTCAGGTGATGACATTACGTTGCATCATATTTTTTGTAGGTGATGGGAAACTCAGACGTGAAGGCCCTTGTGTGGGAACCAAAGGTTTTAAGGCTCCAGAGGTAAGAAATGTGAATTTTTTCCACTTCTGTTTCTTTTCTTTTATTGGGGATTGGCATGAAGAGGTAAATGAAGTTTGCACTTGCTTATTTCTTGAAGCTTCACAACAGTGGCCAAATCATCATGTTAATGTAGGTGCTTAGGGATCTACTATTTTACAGCTGCCATCAAGTATTTTGATGTTAAGAAATGTTGCAAAGAATATATAAAATGTGTTTTCTTTATTGTCAAGACATTCCGTTGTCCATTAAATTCTGATTTGGACCATTTGGTGTATTAAAAAAACTGTGATTTTTGGAATTCAAATACCGTGTTGCATTGGAAGCTCTCTTCTTATTTTCGTAACAAGTTTTGGCGAAGTAGTCAGACATTTATGGGTGTTAATCCTGCTCACGTTTAACAGTTCCAATTTTGAAATTCAATTTTTTATTCCTTCTCTTTTATTTCTGATACTGGTACTACTAAGTTTTAAAAGCCATTACATAAACCAAGTTCTTTCTTGTTTGCTTTATAATTTAGGCATATTAAAGCTATTTAGACATAGATGCATTTAATTGTTCTCTCCATTTCAAGCACGCTTCACTACAGGGCATCAAACCTCTGTTCCATCATCAAACCTGCAGTAGCCTCTTGAACATAAATAATTTTATAATAGAAATGTGTTGTGATTTCAGATGTTCTTCTATTTGCTAATTCATGGTTATGGAGACAATCCTGTTGCTCACTTTGTGCTGGGAATAGATGTTACATTTTACATGTGGGCTAAGAAGTGGACTTGAGCACTGTGTTAGCAGAATAAACTCAAGGTCTTATGTTACAGTTGGCCAAACATCAAGACTAATCTTTTAACGTGTTGGCATCCCTATGTTTTTTCATGGAATATCATAGTTATCTTGGTCATGTATAGCAGCAATTCCTTGATTTTAGAAACACATAATAATATGGAAAGGAGTAGACCATCTGAAAACATAAATCAGTGAAGAAGCTGGTGTAGAGAGAAAACTACATGAAAATGAAACTTGATTCTTTTTCTGCATCGGAAGAGAGCTGAATCATTATACGTTGCAGGTGTTATTTAGATCTCTGCATCAAGGCCCTAAGGCTGATATTTGGTCTGCTGGAGTGACCTTACTGTACCTGATGATTGGAAGAACACCTTTCGTAGGTGACACTGATCAGTAAGAACTAATCCATAGATGCTTGCAACTTAAACTTCCAGTCATACAGACAAAAATATGTATTTTATTTGTTTGTGCAGGAACATAAAAGAGATAGCAAAGTTGAGGGGCAGTGAAGATCTTTGGGAAGTTGCCAAGCTGCACAACAATGAAACATTATTCCCGATGGTCGGTACAATTACTAGAAAAGAAAATAATTATCTTCTGTCATACTAGAAAGAGAAGAATAGATGATTTTGATGATGACTGAGACTGAACCACCATTTTAAAACAGGAGCTGCTGGATGTGAAATACTTGCCGCCCATAAATCTTAGCGATTGGTGTGCACTGAATGCAAGAAGGTCGGATTTCATGGAGGCCATACCAAGATTGCTGTTAGATCTGGTGGACAAGTGCTTAATGGTGAATCCACGACAGAGGATCAGCGCTGAGGAAGCTCTGAGGCATGATTTTTTCGCTCCATGCCATGACGCTCTCAGGAAGCATAGGCTGCAAAACAAGTCCTCCACTCTACTCACTCTCTGCAACTAAACTAATCATCTTCTCCTCCCACCCATAGCAGCAGCTTTTATCAGTCGTGTAGAGTCGTAGTACAGATTAAATTCATTACTTCATCTTCTTTTTATGTGGCCTATTTTTCACTTCCTTTTTTTTTTTTTTTTTTCCTTTTTTTAAATATATGTATATATATTTTAATTCGTATTTTGGTACAAAATTGAGACTCTAGATCTTCACTCCTCGTTTGATGCACGATCATGTTAGTAGCTTATAATACATTTTAAACTTTTAATATTAATACTATGAATTGAAATTAATAAATTTTTAATTATGAAATTAATTAATAATAAATTAAATATTTCTAATTATAATAATAATTGAAAATGAGTAATTAATTAATCTGAGTCATCATAAAACTATTTACATTCAACAGTGAAAAATTAGTACGTTACACAATAAATAAGATGCAACATAAAAGTAAAACTTAAGAAAAAAATTGTTTATTTAAAAGTCTATTTTCCTATCTTTTTAAATTTATATAATTTTGTAATATATCTCATTTTCATACTATATACACAGCGTGTTGAAGTAATAAAAATATTCGAGCGTGTTGAAGTAATAAAAATATTTGAGCATAAGCATTTACAATAGAAACGGTTTAATTTAAATAGCAAGTAAGAATGCTACTAAAATATTAACTTCTCATATCAGAAATAAAATCACAATAAATATTATAAATTACATAATGAGCAACGTAAGACTTTAGCAAATTTGAAATAACTTCAATAACCATTCAAAATCAAATAATGTATAACATAGAGGATACAACTTATTTATAAATTTATCCAAAAATATAGTTGAGCTAACAATAACATAATTTATGAAATAATTCAAAATATAATATCATAATCAATAACTGAATAACTAAAGTTTTTAAAAATTATATAATATGCTCGTTAGCTCTTCCTTGACCCTTACCACTCACTCTAATTAAACTTGAAAGTCTAATAAAGGTTAAGGTGATCTTTCACTAACTCGTGAGAATCTAACTTATGTAATTATACAATTAAAAGATATAACAATGATATTTGGTATAATTTGAACTTGTACCAAGTACTTTTTACATGTACATTTAAATATGTATAACTTGTGCCTCTAATAATTTACAACTATGTTTGTACAAGAAATATAATAGTAAACAACTATAATGCAACACATATAATTAATCATAACAAATGATAAACATAGAATTTACGTGCAATTCAGGTTATTATGTATAATTTTTAGACAATTTTATTATATTTTATTATGTCACGTATTTGTTGAAGTTTTGACAGAGAAATATACAATTAAGGGTGTATAGACCATGTCTCAAGTCACACGGACCGGGTTTCTCCTCCCGATATGACCTTAACCATCGCAATTTGGTGTGGTTCATGCATATCTTCTCATTCCAAAACAGAGATACATCAGCAATCTAAACCTTAGTAATTATCTATAAAAGGTAGAGTTACATCTGATTATAGAGAGATACAACATAATATATAATATATGTTAGGGTTAGAAACATGATACAAACAAGGATCAACCAACAAAGTCATCAAAGAGACAGAGAAACGAAGATGGTTGGGCTTCAATAGTCTTCTTTTCTTTTGTTCTTATATGTTAGCTATGAATATCAATATATTTCTTATAGATTATATATTGAATATGACTGGTTAAACATCTAATGATTCTAGGGCTTGGATTTGTATGGATTTTGTTTTTCTTTAATGATATGATTTTCTTCTTATATTTGTTTAAACTTCTTTGATTTGAATGTCGTATTGAATTATGTGACGAATAATAGTATATGTGTAGTTATTCTATTATTGCCCGGGAGGAAGTAATTGGTTAACGGATTAGGAATGCATAACATGAACTTGCTAGATCGGGAGATTAGTAAGTATTGTGATAAGAATATATCATATGCACGATTGGGAGTTAGATAGTATCTTTAGAATGATCAGTGTTATCTTTTCTACATTTAGATCTAACTCGAAAGAGAGAAACTAGATATATTAGTGATTTTCCTACAAATATATGAACTAAATATGGTTGGATGCATTAAAAAAATTCGTATGAACCGTATGAATGCATGTCCCTAGAATCCATACAATCACTGAATATCCTTAGTTGTTTGAAACTGATTTGATATATATTTCTACTTCTTTATTTGTTTTATATTAGTTCACAAAACTCATTCCAATTATTCAATTCTTTACATAAAGAAAAATGTCTTAAACAAGTATTCAATTGATTTTACTATATACAGTCCATGTGGATACGATACAAGTTCTCACCATCGTTTTACTATAAATTACCTTGTACACTTGCGAGTCATATTTTAAGTGAAATAAAATAGCTAACAACAAACAAGTAAATCCCCCACCTTGATTGTGATGCTTGAAAATAAAAACTTCATGTAGTTGTGTACTACAGCGGGTGTCCTTGATCCTTGACATTGTTGTTATTCATGTCTTAATTTAAAGTTATTAAGTCTTATTAGAAATTGAAATGACATGTGTTAAAAGCAATAAAAATAGACTAGGAAGAAAATAAACATAAATTTGGATCCTCAACATGATTTTTGAAAATAATAGGGATGAGATTGAAAGAAAGCAATTAATTCTTGATTGCACAACCATATTTGGACATTTACCATCTCGAAGAAAGAAAAAAAAAAGAAAAAATCTAAAATTTTACTGTAGATTCTAGACTTGGTAGAAGTATAATATTTATATTATATAAAATTTTAAGAAGTATAGCTATGAGTTTTGAATTTTCGAAATAAAAACTTTTAAATTCTACATAGTTGTGGGAAAATATTTATAGCTTGAAAATATATTATTTTTTCATGATAAAAGTATTACCTTTTGAAGAACATTTTTTTTAAATTATCGCAACGATCTATCTTCAAGATTGGTAGGAATTCGAATACGCAATTGGACAAACTAACATGTCTCAAGAAAACCATCCAAGCGTTCGATCGTGCGTTTCCACGACCCAAGATGCTCGATCCTGTGAATTGATTTTTTTCTGGGTGCAATTCCTGTTTCTCCTGTTTAAATTTTATATGTTGCCCATTTCACATCCTACACGTAATTGGAGTACTGTATACACAACTTGTGATCATGCATCCATCACTTGATTATTGTTCGTATATACATGCCTATTACCGTATAATGTAAAGGTCAAACTTTTGCATATTAAATGGAGAAATTCAATTAGCTAATTATACAAATAACACAATTCGATTATTCAATAATTTTCAACAATTTAATGATTCTAGGGCTTGGATTTGTATGGATTAATCTATTTTTCTTTAATGATAGTATTTCTCTTCCTATATTTGTTTGAACTTCCTTGATTTAAATGTCGTATGGAATTATGTGACGAATAATTTTATATGTGTAGTTAATCTATTATTTTCCGGGAGGAGAGTAATTGGTTAACGGATTAGGAATGCATAACATGAACTTGCTAGATCAGGAGATTAATAAGTATTGTGATGAGAATAGATCCTATGCACGATTGGGAGTTAGATAGTATCTTCAAATTGATCAGTGTTATCTAATCTATATTTAGATCTAACTCGGAATAGAGAATCTAGATATATTAGTGATTTTCCAACAAATATAGGAATTAAATATGGTTTGATGCATTAAAGAAATTCGTATGAACCGTATAAATGCATGTCCATACTATCCATACAATCTCTGAATATCTTAGTTGTTTGAATCTAATTTGATATATATTTTTACTTCTTTATTTTTTTTATATTAGTTCACAAAACTCATTCCAATTATTCAATTCTTTAGATAAAGAAAAATATTGTAAACAAGTATTCAATTGATTTTACTATATACAATCCATGTGGATACGATACAGGTTCTCAGCATAGTTTTACTATAAATTATATTGTGCACTTGTGAATCGTATTTTAAGTGAAATAAAATAAATAAAATAGCGAACAACAATCAAGTAAATCTCCCACCTTAATTGTGATGCTTGAAATTAAAAACTTCATGTAGTTGTGTACTACGGCGGGTGTCCTTGATCCTTGACATTGTTGTTATTCATGTCTTAATTAAAAGTTATTAAGTCTTATTAGAAATTGAAATAGCATGTGTTAAAAGCAATAAAAATAGACTAGGAAGAAAGTAAATATAAAATTTGGATCCTCAACATGATTTTTGAAAATAATAGGGATGAGATTGAAAGAAAGCAATAAATTATTGATGACACTTATTGGTTGCACAACAATATTTGGACATTTTCCATCTCGAAGAAAGAAAAAAAAAAGAGAAAAATCTAATATTTATATTATATAAAATTTTAAGAAGCATAGCTGTGAGTTTTTAATTTTTTGAAAGAAAAAACTTTAAATTCTACATAGTTGTGGGAAACAATTTATCGCAACAATATATCTTCAAGATTGGTAGGAATTCGAATACGCGATTGGACAAACCAACCTGTCTCAAGAAAATCATCCAAGCACTCGATCGCGTGTTTCCACCGACCCAAGCCACTCGATCCTGTGAATTGATTTTTTTATCGGTGCGATTCCCATTTCTCTCGTTTAAACTTTTATATGTTGCCCGTTTCACATCCTTCACGTAATTCGAGTACTGTATACACAACGTGTGATCATGCATCCATCACTTGATTACCGTTCTTATATATGTACCTATTACCATATAATGTAAACTTCAAACTTTTGCATATTAAATAGAGAAATTCAATTAGCTAATTATAAAAATAACATCAATTCAACTATTCAATAATTTTCTACAATTTTATTTATTTAACAATAAATTAAAATGGATAATCAACTTGTATACGGGGTGCAAGTAGTCTCTGATACCAGTGATGGAATATCTAGACTATAGATCATACGAAATATATAGGGGAAGTAAATAATTAAAATTATTTCTACGATCTATGCCTAATCTTGCACAACCTTGCATATGTAATTCTAATTAAAGGTTTAGCAATATATCGAGCAACTTCATGCTCTTAACAAGAATCCATGGATGATTGGATCGAACATTTGAGTAAGGACGTTTCAAACCTCCTCTCTAAGTTTGAAACCTCCTCTCCAAGTTTATCCGTGCAAAGCCTTGATACTAGACACACAGTGTAGCTTGATTCCTAATGTCCTGTTAAGAACAAGATAAATAATTTAGAACTAATATAACTGAGAATCTCAAAACATGAGAGGAAAGAGGACAAGTAGAAGAGAAGAAATCGATTGCTCTCTTTCATCTATGCGTATGTCCTTGCTCCTCACCTTGGGGTCTATTTATAGCAACCCTTTAGGTCATTTCATCATCTTAGGTATCCACATGGGTTTAGGAGTCATAATCTCCATTTGTTGGGCCTATCTATAAAACTAGGCTTTTTAGATGTGTAATGGGGTTTTAATTAATTTTCAGAATTAATTTTTAAGCCCAAAAAATTTCTTCCAATTAATTATTTAATTGTTTAGCATTATTCCGCCTAACTAATTATTTGTCAACAAATAAAATTAACCCAATAATTAATTATCTCCATGATAATTTAATTACTTAGGGTCAAATAATTAATTTGTCCAATAAATATCATTTAGCCTAATAATTAAGTCATCCATGATTAAATATTATTTTGCTCTGTTCCACTACACCATAATCTGATTATGTGTGTGACCCTTAAGTTCATCACTTCACCTAGTCCTGGAGCAAGAAATGCAATTGCAAGATTAATTAATTCAATTAATTAATCACATTTAGATTTTTTTTCAATCCTTAGGTACTCAAGACATTCATTTGCTCATGACCATCAAACATTATTAGAGGGACAAATTCATATTTAATTGGAGAACCGAGTAAAGGAACTGTATCTCCATTGGATACAACGAGTGTAGAAAATATAGAGAAAGAATCCTAACATATTAGTTTATCGGCCAGGAAATTTGGTCTCGCCATTACATTGATCTTAACCATAGTTTTACTATAACCAACGGGCCTTCGTTTGGCCTTTTAAGAGAACTTTAAAAAACTAGTTATATATACAGCTCCCCTTATGCAGGAACACATGCATGTATACAGTCCAAGGACTAATTAAAGTTCCTA
Organism: Caryopteris x clandonensis; assembly: GCA_028749325.2. Lineage (NCBI taxonomy): Eukaryota > Viridiplantae > Streptophyta > Magnoliopsida > Lamiales > Lamiaceae > Caryopteris > Caryopteris x clandonensis. The sequence goes on along the minus strand of JAPYKT020000028.1, from coordinate 1,620,834 downwards.
CATAAATCAGAACCTCAAATTTTCCGTTGCAACTACGGCTACCAAATAGTTTGAGTTCTGATGTTGGATCATTTCAATTTGATCCTTTGGGACGAATACCAGATCCACTAGCTTACGTGGTGTCTCAACATCAATATCCATGGAACGGGATATCCATTCCCTGAGTGACGTATCTCTAAGTGAAAGCTTATTTGAATCCTACAATATCCATTCTTGTAGATTCTACTACTTGGAACATTTATGATCTCAACAAATGAGACTTATTCAATGACCACCAACATATGTTTGATTAAGTCTTCTAGTTAATGAGATCATATGATTTTAATATCATATGATATGTATACACAAATAAATATGACAAAGAAAAATATTTAAAATTTTTATATATATTCATAAAGATAGTACTTTGAGTATGCCTTTTAGGTCAGTCTAATAGTTGGCTGACAGAGCACATATTACAACAATACCGCCTCCTTGTTTTGTGGCATTAGTGCTTGATCTTGAGCCTGGTCAAGATCCACCAGCTATTCTGAACTTTTCCATTTAATGGAATTTGTTCCTCTAGAAATTTTGCATTTCTAGAGACAAACACTCTTTAATCTGCTGGATCATATAAGTAATACCCTTTGTTATATAGACTTGTACTAGCGATACGCCTGATCACATGCTGATCACATGTATGTGTCAGTCACATACAACTACATACAACCTATTAAAAGAGGTTCATATAATTGGGTGGCAACAATGGAGAATTAACCCATGTGTGTGGCGTATTCAAGAAAGACTCATGCTTCATATAACCATATGATGAAAGGCACGATTAAACTCTAATCCTTTTCTACTCAGATATTTTACTTGAATTGGGTACAAGAAGGAACTTTGAATTTATAGATCCCATCAACATTTGTATGTTTATTTTATGTTCTCTACCTTTCGAAGCATACATGAACATATAATCATAAATAAAATAATGTATAACAAAATCATACATATTCTAGCATGTTCCTAGAAATGGGATGTCCACGATCCATTTTCTATGTGATTCAATTCACGAACCCTTGTGAATTGAATCCAGATTCAATTTATTATTAATTTTTATTCAGGCATATAAATCATATCTATTACATTTAGACCTACCCAAATATATATGGGCTTTTAATCGTCTTCAAGTCTAGAGTCCAATTTTAACAGGTGATCTAGTTCACCACCTTCTTCTAAAGTCTTTCATACAATTACAAAAAAAGAATAAACGTCACACAAATTCTAGCACTCAAAATGAAATAGAAGGCCCAATTGCCTTAAATGAGAAGCCTGCAGGCCCAAAAAATTAATCAACAAAATAAAATCTTAACTTAAGAAATTAACCTATTAATCAATGAAAATTACCCTCAAGACTCGGCTCATGACACCCCAACCATATTGTAGAATAAAATTATCATAATTAAATATGGTTATGTTGAAATCATAGACATTATTGAATCTTCTATAAATATCTAATATTTATCTTGCCGTATAAAATCTAATAAATTATGCTGTCTCCTTGATTATCTAGAACTCCGATTAGATATGGTTATATTCAAATAAGGATAGCATATCTATGAATAATTAAAGCATTTATTACATCCATATATTCTTGAGATATTATTTGCATAATTATAGGAACAAAATATTTGGATAATCTTCATCTTCTAAATTATCGTAGCAATATATATCCAAGATTTTTGGGTTTTGGATACGAGATTGGACGAACCAACTCATTTCAAGAAACTTACGACCTTGATCATGCATTTCATTTTGGTCCATGTGATCACAAATATTTTGATGAAATTGATCAAAATACTCGATCGAGTGTTCGCTCGGTTCGATCGAGCATCGCATCGCATCATATGGTCAAGTGTTCAAACCAATTTGTCAAGTGTTCGCACTGAGCAATCATGCTCGGTTGAGCATTCACAATGTTGGTCGAGCATTCAATCGTGCTCGATATGGTGCTTGCACCATTGGTTGAGTGTTCACACTGGGCTTGGTTAAGCGATCACACTTGAGGGTAAGCGTTGACATTGTTTAGTGCGCTCGCTCGAGCGAATGATCGAGCATTTGCACCAGAGGTTGAGCATTCACACTGTTCATTGCGCTCAATTGAGCGAACGGTCGAGCATTTGCACCATTCAATCTGTTTCTCCCGTTTAAATGTGCATATGTTTCCCGTCTCACTTCCTATACCAAATCAAATATCATATACACAATGTGTGATCATGCATCCATTGCCTGATTACTATTTGTATATACGGACTTGTTACTGTATTATGAAAAAGTCAAAATATTGTGTATTAAACACAAAAATTTAATCAGCAAATATACAAACATCAATTCAATTATTCAATAATTTCCAACAATAAATTAAAACATGAATCCAAATATCAAAGCTAAACATATAATCAACTTGTATACAACATTAAAGTAAGCTCTAACACTACTGTTGGAATATTTAGCCGATCATACAAAATACGTAGCGAAAGTAATAATTAAAATTATTTCTATGATTTATGCCTAATCCTGCACAACAATGTATACATAATTAAAAGAAAGTTTAACAATATATCAATCATGTATTTCACGTTCTTAGAAAGAATCCACAAATGATCGGAACACACGTTGATCAAGAATATTTGAAACCTCCTCTTCGAATTCATCCATGTCCAACCTTGATGCGTTGACACACAGTGTAGCTTGATTTTCGTATATTCTTTTTGGAATGAGATGAACAATCTAGAACTAAAAATAATTTGAGAAGTTTCAACATATGAGAGAAGAGATAAGATAGCACACAAAGAGAATAAGAGGATCGACTCCTCTTGTGCGTGTGATCGTGTGGCCGACCTCCCCATATGGGGATCGTATATATTGATCCCATTAGGTCTTCTCATGGGCTTAGTAGTCCTAATCTCCATTTGTCGGACATATCTTCAAGACTAGACCTTTAAGTGTCTTCTTGGGCTTTAATTAATTCATAAAATTAATTCCTGCGCCCAAAAGGCAACCCTAATTAATTATTAATTCTCTAGCATTATTCATGCCTAAGTAGGTATTTGTCCAACAAATAAAATTAGTCCAATAATTAATTTTTTTTATGATCATTTAATTAGTTAAACTCAAATAATTTATTTGTCCAACAAATATTATTTACCACAATAATTAATTCATCTATGATAAATTAATTATTTTTGTCTGTTCCAACGCACCATAATCTGGTTAAACGTATGACCCCTTAGGTTCATTACTTTATCTCCAATTAATTATTCACCCTTGAATTTTTCAATCTTTAGGTACTGGGTGCGGCTGAACCCAATTTTTTTTTAATTTTTATAATTTGACTTATTTTTAGATATTCATTCATAAATTTTAAGTGAGATTTTAGTAGATTAAATTACACAAATTCTAGAATTAGTTCAAGCACAATTGAACTAATATAAAATCATATATCCTAAATACATCCTTTGAATGCCAAGCTCGGATATTTTATAAATAAGTTTTAATAAGTTTAATATTATTAATGGTGTTATATTTATTATCTATATATATATATATATGTATATAATAACATAATAACCGTGCATCGCACAAATGTCATGAAGAGACTCTCAGGTTCCTCATACACATAAAAAAATTGACAATAGATCATACAAGAAATTTCAAGCTTAAGTATTATTTTGACACTAATTTATTCTTCAAAAATAATGTTCAACAAAAACTTATCACATTATAGATGAAGTTGAACCTAGGTAAAGCAATTGGGTTATACTTAATACTCTATAGGTATGTTATGTGATTAAAATGTTGCCAACAATATCATTCAGACTTATTTGTGGGACTTAGCTTGATCATTGGTATCCGAAGAAAAATGACAAGATTTTGAGAAAAAAAATTAAAAAAATGTCGAATGAAGGGTCAAAAGCTGTCCAAAATAATTACACCTTTGAAGATGTCATGAGCACATAAACAATTAAAGATCAATTTTAGAGTACATAATGGATCAAATATTTGCACAAAGAACATTTTTTACAGTGAATGTTGCAACATTTAGGAGAATTCTATAGTTGAATGTCCCAAAGGTTAGATAAAACTTTCAAAATATATGATTCTATACCTGTTGATGTTTTTACGAAGATTCATAAAACCAAATGTGTCATATATGTTTTTTTTTTTAATTATGCAATTTTGATGAAATGTTGCATCCATTTATTCTTTTTGAAAACTTTATCTAACCTTTGGACCCTATAGCCATGACATTTTCTTGAATCTTTCTATCAACAACTTGAGCCTCTTGAATTCCTTTATTTTCCTTACATGCAATCCATGTGTTGTGAAATTAAGCCAATTTTCATTATTTTGAGAAAATTATAAATATATGATTGTGAATTTTTTGGGTTTAATACAATGTTGTCTCTTTTTCTATTTTTTTACTTGATGCAGCTCATGAATGGAGAAATCAATCAAAGAAGGACCAAGTTTTCCTATTTGTAAATATCTTCATAAACGATGAAGTATTTAACTTTTTAGTTTTGAGTTTAATTTTCCTTTTACTTTTGTGTTTAATTTAACTTTTTCCTTAATGGTCTAGAATGATGCAATCTTTATTAACTAAATAAAAAAAATCTCACCGAACTAAACTATGTATTAGTTGGATTGATACAAAATTAAATATTATTACGACACACAATTTTGTTGATGTGTTGTATATGTCCTTAGTTGTTTGTTGACTACCAATTTGATCGTGACCCTATTGGTTTATTCCATATTTTAAAGAATGGAATAATAGTGATTGCCTTTGTGGAAAATCAATGTCGATTCCATGAAGTGTAACTTACTGAACCATGGATTCAAACTATTTACATTAAGTACTCCAGATGTTGCATTGCTGATGATGGAAAGTTCATTTAAAATATTCACTTTACTTTTTGGTCATCACAAACACAAGGTAATTAGTGACTTAGAAAAGCTTGATCTGTACCACATGACTTTATACAAAATATTATTTTTTATACTAAAAAACTCCACCCTCACTACATAACCACCTCTAACACTCCATTAAAGTCTCAAATGATGTCAATTCAGGTAAAAGTTATACATAAACCTCTCACTAAATTGTCTACATTAGGGGCAATATTTAATTCTTGCGTGTATCAAATTTTGCTGAAATAATATCAAAATCCCTCTTCCTCTTTCATTTTGACCGTTTCATGGCTATAAATTTTATGCCCATGATGACAGTGTAGCAAAATAACAATTTGATAAGAAATTAAGAGATTTTTTAGGATATAAGGCACAGTAAAGAGGTTTCTCATTATGAGATGTTTGTGGTTGCAAATTTACAAACGATAGTCACAAATGGTGGTTGTAAGTGCTGATTTGTCCTCTGAATTTTTTTTCTTTTGAGCTTTTTCCATAAGTGCTAATTACAATTTTTTTTAATCAATTCAACATGTTCTCATAAAACATTTGGAGGAAAATTTTTGGATGGAGAATTTTAGATCGATTCTTCCAGTTATTCCAAAAGGAAGCAGACAAAATATTATTCATGTAACATTTAATTCTTCTTATATTTGAAACAAGTATACCATTTTTAAGCTAAGAAAAAATATTAGGCTACAAAACATTGATTCAAGTAATGACCAAGATGAGTTGAAGCAATTTTTAGAATGGATGGCGACATTAGGTGATGATATAATTAATAAACCTCATGACAATGATGCTAAAATTGATATTCCTAAAAATATTTTATTAAAACCCATTATTAGTAGCACATTTCCCAACTTTCAAAGTACTATGAATAATTCATCATTTTTACAAGACATTCACGAGGCAACCCCTACTTTGTATGTGGTCGAATAAAAATGATCATATGATCAAAATGAACATTCACGAGGCAAATATATACTTGAGTTCTGATATTGCATGCAAATCAGATGCTAATGTAGATGTTTTGGCTGATGTTCATATATCAGAGTTTTTGAATTCTTTGACATGTTTTGGTGTACCTAATCATGAACTCATTCTCAAAGTTGGAACACCAGTTATGTTGTTGAGGAACATTGATCATCGAGGGTCTGTAAAACAGTACGAGATTGTTGATAATTAGGCTTGGAGATCATGTTTTTGAAGGTAGTGTTCTAGCAGGAACTGGTCAACTAGTCTTGATTCCAAGATTGTGTCTTACAACTTCATATTCAAGGTTGTCTTTCAAGTTTCAAAAACGACAATATTCCATAATTGTATCACACGCAATATTGATCAACAAGAGTCAATGTCAATCTTTATCTCAGGTTGGAATATTACCCAAAACACTTGTGTTGTCATTGAAAGTTGTATGTGGCCTATCAAAAGTTACCAATAGAAGTAGATTGAAAATTTGAGTTTTTGAAGATAATGTTGAAAAAAGTTCAACAAAAATGTGGAGTTTCATTAAGTTTTTCGAAATGTATAATCCCTTTATTATATTTTTTTCTCAAAATTAAGCTCAATTATTATATAAAATTATCATTTTATCTCTTCTAAAATTTGTATATTTAATTTTGTAAATACATTTTTACATATTTTAACTTCAGCCTATCAAAATTATGTCTTTTCCTAAATTTTACATATTTTTATATATCTTCAATTATGAATTTGAAATGAAAAATAAATTAGTGATTACATATTCTTCTAATTTTCAAAGGTAAATATAAATTATTTTAAATTTTATCTATTTTAAAAGTATCATATTAAATTATTTGAATATATCTATGTATATAAATATTTATTTGATTATATTATATTATATAAAAAAATATAAATTAATACTCTTAATCGATTATAAATAAATACATAATAATAAAATATAAATATTTTATTTATTTTAGATTAAAAACAATAATTATATAATAATAAATTAAAAGGTATAATTTAAAAACATCTATATATATATATATAAACATAAGTTACCCTAAAAATAACAACAACAATTTTTCCGCCTAAATTGATTTCTAAATTTGGAAAATGTCTAATTTTCGAAAAAAAAAAGTCAACACAATTATAATTTATAAATAATATTCCTTTTACATTCATCAGACCAAATAAATATTTGCATAATCAATAAATTATGAAGATTACAATACAAAAAATTCGTCAAACTTCTATTTAGAATAATAATATTTCTATATAAAAGATTTGATTTTGTTTGAATCATGATATTAATATATTTTTTTGACACAATTATAATTATTATTTTTATTGATTCTAATATATATATATATATAAATATATCAATACCTCTGTAAATAAACTTTATTGCATTTTTATGTTGTAACTTTCTTACTAAATTTGGTTGTTTTTATTTCTTATATGAAATAAATGAAATAATTAATTTTAAGTAGCCTATAGACTATCACTATTTATATGTGTGTGTGTGTATATATATATATATATAAAGAGAAGTATCCTATAAAACATTAAAAATTTCCACATAAACTACTTTCTAATTATGGTATTTATTTATATATATCTCTATATCAATATCAATATCTATTTGTATGTGAGATATAATAATACAATTTGATTAATAGATCCACAATTTTCAATGTTGAAATTACATTTATTATTTTCAAGATATATTAAAAATTGTTGTATTATTATTATCTATCAAAATATATTTATTTGATTATATTTATTATTATTTTTATTTTTCACTAAATGTTTTAAAAGCTTATAAATTTTTTGTTTCAACTCTATTTTTTATGAAAAATATATGTAATTAATTATATTTTAACAATCTTTAAGTAGCATCCATATTGCACACATACATATATATACATAAAAAATTGTATTATTAAACATAAAATATTTTTCTTAAGTTAATTGTTATATATTTTTATAATTAACTAAACTAACTAAGTAGATATTGAAAAAATCATTCTCTAAATATAGAGGCAAAAAATCAATCTTATAAGATTATGTATATCTTTTGATATTTGTCTATCTAAAGACATAAAAAATACAAAAAATAATATCCTACAGTGGTGATTTTTTTGTTCCTTACTAATAATGTTAATGTAAATTTATTTATTTATTTTATTATTGATATATTATTTCAATATATACATGTTTCATTGAAATAATTTATTTTATGAGTGAAATTATGAAAGAAATTCTACTCTTTTTAGAGATATTCCACTAAAAATTCTTCTAAGGTATGTGAACATATATATATATATATTTATGTATATATTTTTGTCAAACATATAAGTTTTACTGCGACCACAAAATAATATTATTTTCTTAAAACCATTTCATTTTCACAACCATAAAAGCTATTATGCAATATTTTTATATGCATATTGTAAATATTCATATTTATGTTGTGTTGAAAATATTATATTTACTTACTCTTTATAATATAATAAATTTACATATGTACATATGGAGATGGGATGGGTCAGGTGAATAAAATTTATTGTATTACATTAATAATTGTAATAATTTACACCGCACATATTTGAGGCTAACTATTGAACATACTTTTATTAGAAAATAAGAGAGAGAGAAATACATATGAATGTTATTTAATACTTGGATTTCATAATATTATATAATTAAATTAAATTAGAGAAATTCACACAAATAATATCTCTGTACACCGCACGGGAGCTTAACTAGTATATATAAAAATAGAAGTCACCCTAAAAGTAGTAGCATCAAAATTTCTATCTATGTTACGAAATGGATGTTTTTATAAAAATAATGATATTACTTTAATTAAATTAGGTAATATGAATCAATAATATATATACACACACACAAAAAAACAAAAGTTCATCAGGCAATTATATAAGATTGCTAACATTAACAATTATTGAGATTTCCTTCTTAGCTGAAATCGATTAATAAGGTGAAATAGCATATATTAGGTAAATATATATTAATTGATAAAAATGGAATAAAATTAATGAGCCATCTATTGATCTAAACAAATTTTGCATAAATTCATTATTACCCCATATTTTAACTTTTAATGCACACATTTAATTAAAACATTGATTTTACAATAAAATTTATATATATATATATATATATTTTTTATCTGAGCTCCATTTTTTATGAAATATATATCAAATTAATTCTCTCTTTACGATCTTCTTTAACATCCTTATTGCATATATATAAATATTTTTTAATTTTTAAATATAAAATATTTTTTTGTGATATATAATATATATTATTTATGTAAAATATGACAAACTATTAGTTTCAATAAATAAGAAAATTGGATTTTATCTAATCTTAATTCGTAATATCATAATCTATCACTATTAAAAACACTTGTTTTTTTAAACTCTAATTACCACTTTGCACTCTATCTTCTTTCGTTTTCTACATTTTTTGTTATTCCTTTTACAAATGTCACTTTAATTTTCAGTTCAAAATTATTATTTTCTGCTATTTTTCTTCTTTCATTTCTACACTTCTAATTTTTTTTTCTTACAAATGACAATTCAATTTTATTTTACAATTATCATTCTATACACTCAATTCTTTAGTGATAATAACATATATTATTTTGATGTAGAGTATGATTTTTTATGTCAATGATGTAGAAATCACACAAGAAATGAAAGCATCGAAGATTAAAAAGTATTGTATCCATAGTTGATTTCCATCCTCTGTCAAAGCGAAGAAGTTCATGAAAGATTTAAATTCATTGTATCAGTCGTTGGATTTCATCATCAATTGATAACTAAAAAAAATAACAAGCTCATGGAGTTGTTACTATGAAAGAATATGTTTTTTTTAGTATATATATATATGTATGTATAATATGGACACACACACTTTTGTATGTTTTCATAATATTTATCTATTAAATAAGTTGATTATTGTTTTATTGCTGCTCAATATTTTGCCAAACAAATTTCAATTTTGTTTGATGTATTCATTTATAATTGAATAAAATAAAATAAAATCAATTTTATTTATCATCAAAATTAAAAAGTCATAATGACTGTGCAAAGAAGTCTTATACTAGAATGAATGTTTACATTACATGCCCTATTAACATTTTTAGTTTAGTTTCAAGATGAAAAACAAGTATATGAATTTTTTATTTAATTTTTGTCATGGTGAAAAAATCCAAACTACAGTGATGATATATTTCATAAGAAAATATGAGAATATCATTTATAAGGTGATTTATCGTATTATTCTTTTTTTATTTTTATTTTTTGTGATCACACATACAGGCAAAAGAAGTTGAAATGCATATTACATAAATATTTTATTTATATCAAATGTAATTGTATTATATTTTACTATATTATATTATGCAAATCTTTGTTATATTTTTTATGTTATAATACTGGAATATTTTACACAAAAAGTTTGATATACTATACCATTAATAATTGTAATAAATTATTCCATATGCTTTTAAGACTCACAATTAAGCATACTTCAATTGATAAAAAATAATAATAAATCATATGAATAAATTAAAAAAAAAATATAAAAAAATAATATATATTACAATATGTGTAGCAGGGGTTCATTACTTGGGATGATGGCCCCATGGGCCAGAATGATATATTACCCCACGCTCTAAGGTAAGGTCGTTTATCCTACGACGAACCATCAGTTTGGTCCCCCTCTAAAACAAGAAAATTGAAATTCCATAGACTTCTTACTATACTGTTTCGGCTTCTCCTTTTCTGCTAAAACCCCTAAACCTCTTTTTCTCGGTTCACTGTTTCACGAGCCACTAGCCATAGATCAAATGAATGGAAAGGATGGAGAACCCAATAACAGAGAACTCTATGCTCTGCTTCACGTATCGCCGGAAGCATCTGATGAAGAAATCAGAAGGGCTTATCGTCAATGGGCTCAAGTTTATCATCCTGATAAATATCAATCTCTTCAAGTACAAATCCATTAATCCTTCAGTGTGATTTTTTTTTTCATAAATACTTTTCGTTATTATTCATTGATTCTGATTGATGAAATTTATGGTTTTACCTTTTGGTTCTATCTTTATATTTTTTTTACTAAATTTCAACTCTGAGTTATATTGGTTCATTAGTTTTGTTTTCTTGTATGTATGCTTTGGTTGAAGAATTTCCCTCCCATATTTGACTCTTCGTGGTATGTTTATTGTTGTATTTTGAACAGTATGTTGTAGTTCCTTTCCTAGCCCGGTGCGGTTAAAAATTGGTGCCATATTTCATTTGCTTTATTAAAAATTAAAAGTTTCATTTACTTTGGTTCATGGATCGATGGTCTCTGTGGGTTAAGAACTGTGGTCTGTGGATTGAGTTGGTGATCTTTGTCAGGAATTTAATAGAGTATAGCAATTGCTATTAGGTTCGTTATGTAGAGAATGACGATGTAATTAACTGCTTTCATTACAGTATATTTCAAGAAATCTTGTATATTTGAGTTGGTTGTCAATGGAATATTCAATTAATAATTATTTTGGGCTGAACAAAGAAAGAAAAATTCTGACTGAAATGAAGAAGCTGAAGAGGCCCTATATTTAGGTTTTTTGGTGTACCTATTGTTGGAAGGGAGAAAGAAAAAGATTAGAAGCAAAGAGAAAGAATTAGAGATTTAGAGGGAAGAAAGGAAAGGAAGACAACAAAGTATGGGGAAGATAAGAGATGAAAAATATAAAAAAAAAAAAAAATGGTAAGGGAAGAAGAGTGGGATTGAAAAAAAAAGTACCATGGTTTGCACTTTTTAACTAGGCTTTTGATAAAGTTCATGAGTAACATTCTCTGAGATTGTTCCTGTATAAAATCATCTTGTGATTGAAAAGCTTTCCACTTATATGTCCGGATTTTGTGCCTGGATTTTTTTTATTTTTTTTAATTTTTTTTATAGAAGAATGTTTGTATATACGCCTTGAATTCCACTTCTGCATTTCAGAAGCACTCTATTTTGTTTCTATTATCATTCTATACTTGGAAAATCCTCACATTGCCCACATAAGAGACCATAAATTTATATGTGAATTTTGTCTATAATTCTGTACATGCATATTTTAAATCACTGAGAATGTCGATCTCCTCTCTTTTATGTGTAGTTTCCTCTTCAATTTGATCAATTGGTTGAGTTTGTCATTCTAGACGGTCCTGATTTCAGGAACCTGGTGTCATACCTTTTTTAACTTGGGAAATATCAGCTGCTATGAGGATCTTAAATCTTAAGCTGATTAATGAGCATTCAAGAATCAGTATGTGGTATCATAGACTTGTGAGAGTAGAACTTGACCGCTATTCAATTGGCAATAGAAGGTAAAAGAAATACCAAGTCCAAAGGGAAAGACTTTTGAAACTATACAGGCATTTTTCATTATAGTTGGTGCAAAGTACTCTTAAATGTGTCCATAGCATCTCAAGGGCAACATCGTTCAGTTATTCAAAGCAAATGAAAGTTGATCAAAACAATATATTTTATTTTATTTATTTATTTTTTATTATTATGATTTTTTTTGGGGGTGTGTGGATAAAAACTTGAAAATTTTAAGACTTGTGTTTAGAAGTCCTAAGTAAGATAACGTGTGTTCAATTGTTTGGTAAATTTTGTTGTGTGAGATTGTTTTGTTTTGATTATTCTGCTGGCTCTAGAAATTTTGAAGTCTAATTTATGAATTCTGAACTTTATCTAGAAACTTTGAAGTCTAATTTATAAATTCTGAACTTTATAACTAGTCTATTGGGCAGTGGTTAAAAAGGCTAGGTGCTAGGCGCTAAGATACAGAACTCCCCGCCTCTTGACCCCAAGGCGAGGCGACCTTTGGTGAGGCGCACGCTCACACGCCTTACTGTGAGGCGCAGGCGCCGAAAAGGCGCGCCTCGCCGAGCTTCTTTTTAATTTTTTTCCCTTAAATTTTATATGTTTATATTTTATTTTTTTGCCCTAGCATTAGAAGTCGGTAGTTGAAATCAAATACCCAACGCCTCTCTTCTTCTCTAAGTTCTTTTATTAAGGCTTAAACCCTAATTTCTTAAATCCATCATTCCATCCCACACCTTTATTGCCCCACTCCGGTGACCCCCCATCAACCGGCAATTGGTGGCAACAGCGCCGGCGGCCACAGTGCCTTAGTGATGATGCTTAGTTATAACTATTATGTTTTAGACTTCTATATTTAATCATGTTTTAGTGAATCTATTATGTTTTATTATGGTGAAATATTTTTATATGTATCGACATGTTTATTTTAGTTCAGGCGCCTCGCTTTAGTGAAGCAAGCGCCTTGCCTCACGCCTCAGGCCTAGGCAGTGAAACAGGTTTGGTGCCTCGGGGCGCCTTACGCCTTTTCAAACACTGCTACTGTGTAAGTGATAATTATTCACTTTCCAGTAAGTTGTCATTTGCTTCCTGTCCTCTGATGCAATTCACACCCGTGACACCCCTGGTGGGATGTCTTTTGATTTTTGTGATGCTTATATTATTCTTGTCCTTCAAATTTTCTAACTCTTTACAGCTTCGGTCCTCCATTTACATTTCTTTGTTACTCCGAATAGCTGGAACATAAAAAAAACTCTTCGCAAGAGTCTTTCAATATTTGCTAAATGACCAGTGCTCATCTTTGCTGCTTATGCTGGTGGAATGGCTGCTTCATTAGGTTGATGATAGTCATGCTTCTATAAGATAACGACAATACCCAAGATAAGTAATTATTTGCTAAATTTAGCCCATGAACAAACAAATTTTCAAGATAACGAAAAGGGTTGCTTCGTCTAATTGTTTCATTAAGACTTATTAATATTCTTATGACTATCAAGATTTGAATTGAGGCATTGAGAAATAGTATGTTGTTAACAACCATCGATTGATATTAGCGGTGGTTAAAAGGGCGTGCCTAGGCGCTAGGCGTTAGGCGCCAATATTTCGGCCTGCAACGCCTTAGGGGTGTGAGGCGAAGCGAGCTTGGGCGAGGCGCCGCCTAGGCGCTCGCCTCAGGCGCCTCACAGCGAGGCGCAGGTGCAAAAAAGGTGCGCCTCGCCCCAATCTGTTTTTTTTTATTTTTTTTATTTTTTATAATTAAATATATTTATAACATGTAAGGAGAAACCCTAACCCACCCAACCAGCCGTCCCAGCCCTTCCCCAATGCCTTTTATTTTGGTTAGAAGTGAAACCCTTCCTAAGTCCCCCTTTGCTGCACCCTCCCACCGGCGACCCCTCCCGCTGGCGACCGGAAACCGGCAGCAACAACTTCAAAGACTTCTAAAACATCATCATCTAGATCTAGTTCTTTTGGACTTGTGGATGAGGAAGATGAATGGGAAGATATGGGAGGGGATTCAGATGAGGCAGAAGAAGATGTGGATGGATACAAATCCGATGATAATCCACAATTTGACATGAACTATAATGATGATGATTAGTGTCTTGCCTTAGTGATTATGCTTAATTATTATGTCTTGAACTTCTGTATTTAATGTTTTGGATCATGTTTTGATGAATGTATGATGTTTTTTATTATGGTTAAATGTGTTTATATATATCTACATGTTTTTTTATAGTTTGGGCGCCTCGCTTGAGTGAGGCGAGCGCTTTGCCTCACTCCTCGCGCCTAGGCAGTGAAAGGGGTTTGGCGCCTCGGGGTGCCTTACGCCTTTTCAAGCACTGGATATTAGTAACATATACAAATATCAGGTTGCTGTCATTTTAATATAGAGTGGGCAATAGTAACATATAAACACGTCTCTTATCCAAATATATGTGTATATGTATATATTATATATATATATATCTATAAACAAACAAACAACTGAAATGAATTGTACACTTCCATGCTATCCGGGACTTGTCATCTATGGTCTAGTTGACTCATGACTGCTCACTAAAGTCGTTACAACATTATTTCTACAAGTATTTGATCACAAAATCTTAACTTCGCAAGAATCAACAAAATGGAATAGCACTCATTTTTTATTTTAACACTTGCATGTGCAGTATTTTGTACTAATCAAGGAATTCTAGAATTTTTTAACATTGTGAGGAATTCATCGAGGAAGTGTGGGATAGGACTAAGTCTAGAGTGGCTTTGTGCGTGTGTCATACCATACAGATCTTATGACCTTGTTTTTTGTTAGATATAGCTAGGGACCTTGTAGCTAGTTTTTGTTGCGCCTTTTTCCTTTTCTTTTTTATTTTCTTGAGGGATCTCTCATCCCTTTTGTATTCATTTTCTGTTTTTATTACTAAATTCATTTGTCTCTTATAAAATTAAATGTTTGTTCTGCTAATCAGGTTCTGTAAATTGTTTTATTTGGTTTATTTATTTATTTATTTTTATTTTAATGAGGTGGCTGTTTAAGACATGATAATTACTGTATGATTTGTATAACACATACTGTTAACTCTATTCAGATGCAGGAAGTTGCGACAGAGAACTTTCAACGAGTATGCGAAGCTTATGAGATTTTGACAGACGAAAATAAAAGGATGATATATGATATCTATGGTATGGAGGGACTAACTTCCGGTCTGGAGCTTGGCCCTAAACTGAACAAAGTTGATGAGATCAAGGAAGAACTTGAGAGATTGCGGCGTCAGAGAGAACAAGAAAAAGTCTCAGCACATATCCGATCATCTGGTTCAATTTTGGCAAATTTGTCATGGCCTGATTTTTTAGAAGGTGATGGTATTATGAGAGGGTATGCTTTTCCTTTTCTAAATCTTCTAAGCCTCTCAGTTTGATCTAACAAAGAATGTTTTCTGGTGAATACTTTGCATGGACCATTAATGTATAGATAACAAAGGTACTCCATCAAACCTATGGACAAAACATTCCACTAAATGTTTATGTTATCCCATATAAATTTTGTCATCCCTTCCTCATGACCAACCATATTGCTCTGTACACATGGCATACCTTTGACTGGGTCATTTTGTCTCGCTCAATCCTCTCTTCCAGTTACCATAAAACGCTTTGCTGAAAAGTTAAAGATGAAACTAACCTCATGTTTTATATCACGATGGTGAAAAGTGACCATAGGATAGTTACTTTACATGACAAGTGGAAGTTCTACAAATCATCTCCTGTGCCCTCACCTTTTCACTAATGTTCATGCTAATTGTCAGGATGGGTATGGCCAGTGAAGTTCAATCTCAATTATCAAAGCATACTTCTCTTGCTGTTGGTGGGAATTTGGCTGTTAATCAGAATTCAGGTGGTGGTGCGGCGACTGCAATAGTTACACATCATGTATCTCCGGTCTCGTCTGTAGAATTCATGGGCTCTATTGGCTTGCAGTCGTTAATAGGAATACAAACTTCACGGTAGAACTCTACTTTCTTTGCCAAATCCAATAATTTTCTCTAGTTCATTAGGTGCCTTCAGTCACTTTTCTTGTATGCTGCTTTCAGTGAATTGTCAGTTCACTCTACTGCGCTAATGGGCATTACCATGTCTTTAAGAGATGGCTCGATTAATCTTTCAAACACCTGGAGCCGTCAACTGTCAGAGACAACAAATGGAAATGTATTGTTCATCTCCAAGACCCTTTCATGCATATATAATGATTACCATATGACCTATGTGTATGTATTCATGATTATGTAGGCAAATAAATTTTATAGTTAGAAACATTAGATTTTGTGTAATATTGGTGACCTACTTCTCATTAGATCATTTGCCAATCATTGTAGGAGCCATCTTGACAATGAGTACGACTCCTTGTAATTAATTTTTTTTTTTTTTTTTTTTTTTTTTTTTTTTTTTTCTGTTTTATCCTTACAGATACAACTTTCTTTAGGTCCAGAGTCATCCATTAGTGTTGGCTGGAGAAAGAAAGAGCAAAAGAACTCTGCCTCAGGAGAAATCAAGGTAGCTTTCTCTTGCAATTCAATTGTTTCTTGTTCTAATTTTTCTTTTTGAGGTCATTTAGGTGATGCAGATCTCTTCAATAAAAAAGATAGGGGGTTGTTTGTGTCCACTCGTGTATCTTTGGCACCCTCCCAAACCATTATTTGGTCTAAGATTCAGATTGGTAAAAAAGAAGCAGTGCGTCCTCTGTACTTTGTGGTTGAAGTTCCACTAATATTAAAAGGAAAATTTATGAAATAGAGGTAAGACCTGGCGTGCTATGAGTGTTGGATGGCAAATTTGAATATGAACAAAAATATGAGTGTAGCAAAATAAGAATGTTGAGATGAATGTATGGAACTGCGGATACACTATATTGGATAGAATATTGACCATTAGAAAGAAAGTAAATTGCTGCAATAGATTAGAAAAATGCTTAAGATGGTTTGAGCATGTATATAAGAGACCTTTAGATGCTCTAGTATGACAAGTAGAAAGTAGAGAATACTTAAGTGAAATTAAATGGGGAGGGGAAGTCCTAAAAAGACTTAGAAAAGAGAATATGAAAAAGATATGTTACACTTAAATATAATTGATAACTTGTGTCTTCATCAAGCATGCTGGAGAGATATGATCCACATAGTGGACCTTGCATAGTGGGATAAGATGCTTCGGTATACAGTTGATGCTAGTTGCAAAGTTTTAATTTTGATTTTAGAAAATGATTCTTAAAAAATCTTAGATTATAACATTAGGCTAGGGGCTTTATAGTTCTTCTTTGCATATTTCTTTTCCCAGGTTGAAATATCTAGCCTAAGGTAGTAGAAGAAATGTTCACACCCCACCAATAAAAAAAAGAAAAAAAGAAAAAGATAAAGCCCTAGATCCAAACTTCTGGGGAGGTGAATGTAATTAATCCAAAAGTCAGGATATCTAGGTGTTCAGTTTAGAAGTACATATCACTAGATGTGTAGAATTTTCATTCTCGAAAAGTGACAATAAAACCGTTGTGGTCTGTTACTAGTGTGAGAGGGCCATTGACTATTAAGTAAAGTTTCTGTAATCTTTTATCTAAAGGAAAGTCTCTTTGTTGCCATCAGAAAATCCCTAGAAGCAACTAATGCTGATTAAGTTATCCAGTCAGGTGATTTTGCTTTTAACTTTTTGCCTGCGAGTTTATTTTTCATCTAACTTTTTTACATTTGGGTAGTTTTTGGCTTCAAATGTATTGAAGTGTATCATCATCCATTATAACAAATTTATGTTTGCTTTTCTAATTGTGGTACCATCTCATTATCCTTGGTCTCCTGTTTGTAGATAGGAACAAGTTCATTTGGTGCGACTGCTCATTACACTCATTTATTTTCCTCTAAATCACATGGGCGCATTACTGGCACAGTCGGAAGGTGTGTCTTTTGTATTGGTCTCCATGTTTTTCATACAAATTGTTTGCATCTTATGCTGTTTGTGTGATTCCTAACCAAGTTTATGGTATCAAGTTCTACCTTCCTATTGATGAAATGCCAAGATTTATGTATATTTGATTAAAGATTTCATCATGGTATGATACTTGCTTAAGTTGATCTGTGAGTCTTTAGCTTTTCAAACAGTCGGTATAATTAATATTAGTGTTTCTGGATCAGCTTTTGCTATGCACCTGTTTTATTTTCCAATTCCCAATGATCCAAGTATCTCAGGAAGATTTGGAAAAATATGTCCCCACTTCACTGTTAAGAAATCTGATATAATTTTTGTTCAGTTGCTTAAGAATATACTTTATAAGAGAAGTTGGGATTGCTTAAGAATATCCTTTATTAGAGAACTTGTCATTCAGGAACACCAAAGACTATTTCCTCAGCATTTAGTGCATACATTTCTATAATTTTATCATGGATATTATTTAGTGCATACATTTCTATAATTTTAATCACTCGATGTATTAGGATTCACATTGTGAGGGACTATGTGCATATGTAGTGATGTCTAATAAAAAAACCTTTTGGGATTTTTGGTAGGACCTTTAACTTTTAGCAACCATCATAGTAGATTAATGCTTTTAAAAGTACGAGTTAAAGAAAATGGAAAATTTGTTAACCAATTAATATGCAAAAGTGTATATTGGGTCCACATGTATACTGTCTACTTTCTCCATTTTGAAGATAAAACGAGAAATTTTCTTGGAAGATTTTGTCCTGCACATGAAGCCTACAAGGAACTTCACCTATCTTGGAACAGCTGAGATATGGTTTGATTTTAATTGTAATTTCTTATCCCAGTGTCCAGTGACCTAGATAAGCTGTTACGACCCTCCATCTGCAATTGTGGTGACTTTTCACCTGAGCTATTGACTCTAGCTTTGCTACTAAAAGTTGCTGATCAGGAGAAAGTCTCCCTTGCTCTCTCCCACATGCACACAGACACACACACACATACAAAGAATCTACTGAATGCAGAACACAAGCTGCTGTCTACCAACACAGCTTATGACAGCTATGCAAGCACAGAGTCAATTCTTAGTATATATTACTTATTTGCGTCTTTCATGGTCAATAAAAAAATGGTGTGGAACACTGATTCGTCAAAATAATCCAAATGTAATTGTTATTACATTCTTTAAAGATGAAAGGTTTCTTCATTTTCAATGTCATGTTTGTACAAGGATGCTTGCAATACTGAAAACGTGGGAAGTGTTCAAGTTGTTCTGGCTGTTGTAAATCAAACTTATTACATGCTCTACATTTTTGCAGTGGTGCACTTGCACTTGAGATTGGGGGTGGAAGAAAGATATCTAGATTCAGCACTGTTCGGATGTTATATTCAATTGGAATTCAGGTATGTAGATAAAATATAATATAGATCTACAGTGAATTCTGTTGTCTTATTGGGCTAAACATCGATCATAGTGCGCATTTTTTAAACAGTGATCAACTCTTGAGTTTTGACTCAAAAGTTGTTGGAAAAAAATGACTCAACTTTTTCCTTGGTAGGGACTAATTTGGAAATTCGAATTGCGTCGCGGGGCACAGAAGTTGGTTATTCCTGTAAGTGCATTCCTTAACAACATTGTGTGGATCCTATTGATTACTTAAATCTTGTTGCCAAATTGTCTGTTTGATATAGGTGTCATGCAATGAAAACTGGTTTGGGGTCCATTTCTTTTCTGCCTAAGTTTGTTGCTCATCACTTCATGAGCTCTAAATTGTTAAGAAATGTTAATCATTTGTACCAAAAGGTTGAATGCATGAACAGATCTAAAAGATTCATATTGAGATAAATTCGTTGTACAAGAAAATATAAGGAAAAGCTCACTAAATTTTTAAATTCCAGGATGCTAAACTTAGTCAGTTATGAATGTCTTGGTTGATCTTTCGACGAAATAAATGAATATACAATACAGCCTATGGTCCTAAATACTCAACAGAAGAGTGTGATTGCTTTTCTTTTCAGTAGCAGTGTAATATCTTCTCTCATCTCTTTTCTCTGATCAATAAGGTCATAGCAGTTTAACTTGTAAGTTGTATTCGTACTTTAAGTATGAACAGCCATAATTTGATAATTCTTTTAAAAGCATGCATACAAAGTCTGATCTACAACTTTATTGTTTCATTTGAAATCCTTCACATGGATTTGCTGATATACTTGTGAAACTCTATTATGTGCAGATTTTGTTGTCTCATAATCTCAATCCAGTTTTTGCAACCGGAGCATTCATTGTTCCAGTATCACTTTATTTCTCGCTCAAGGTTTGTCTTCCTAACCCTGGAATGATATTTAGTTGAGACTGGAGTTACACTAGATTTTTGAGCATTTTCCTCTGTTCATTTGCCTACTGTTATTGAATGCAATTTTCAAAACCGGATCCTTACTTAAGTATGATATATTTCCATGCAAATGGTCCTAGTGATATTATCAATGCTTTAAGTTTGCCTTTGTGATATTCATGCATATATATTCTAGCTGGTATGCAGATGCATAGGGGCTCAACTGTTCTCCCAACTTTTTTTAAGCTCTTTTCTGAGAAGGAACATATATATATATATATATATATATTAGTTACGAGAAACAACAGGACAAAGAGATGAGAGGTCCCATACAAAACAGACCAAGAATATTTACAAAAACTCCTTGCTGTAATTATGGGTTCTGCTCCTTTACAGCGCGGTGTGCCTTTTGTCCTCAGCATTCACCTCAGTTACATTAAACACATTTTTAGTGATATTATTAATTTTTTTTTAAAATTAAATGTCTTCACTTAATTCCCTGCCAACATATATATTTCTTTAGTCAAACAATTTAGAAAAAGCTAGGATTTGAGAAACAAGTCAGAAAAATGAGGGAGAGGCTGCACTGTGCTCTGCCTGCTGCACCTGTGGAACCCAAACCACCTTACGATCACAAGCACTCTCTACCAGCCGGACCTTTGACAATTTTTTGTGCACTTGTGCTTGCTTAGATCCTAGTTTCTAGAGGTGTGCCTCGCATGGATTTATGGGTTCTGCGACTTTACATTGAATAGATGGGCAGAGTCTTATAGGCATGCGCCTCGGGTGTATCTCGTCCCCAAAAGTATGCGTGATAACTTAATTCCCTGCCAACAGTCATATTTCTTAGTCAAACAATTTAGAAAAATGCTAGAGTTTGAGTCACAAGTCAGAAAAATGGGTGACAGGTACTGTGCTCTGCCTGCTGGTACCTCTGGAACCCAGATGAGGATGTTGAAACTGAATATGAAGAAGAGGAAAGTGAAGAAGACCAAGAAGAATTCAAGGAGAAAGATAAAAAATTTGATGATGAAAAGGAGGGGATATGATATTGATGATGATTAGATTTTCAGCTAATGTGTGTTTGATGCTTGATTTTTCAGCTATTATGAATGTTGTCTCTTTTTTTTTTGGCAATTATGAACTTTTTTTATGCTTATTATAGCCTTAAAAAATGAACGGTTTCTCCTTTTTTTTTTTTAACCTTTCGTACTTTTTTTTTGAGGTTTTTTTTTTTCCTGTGTTCAAGAGGTTTTTTGACTCATTTTATATGTTGTTGACCTAAGAAGTTATTATGTATGAACTTTGTCACTGTAATTGTGTTCAGATTTGAATGTTGAACTTGTTTGAATCTTATGATGACTTTAGTTTATGACTAGTGTGTTTGATGCTTTATTTCTCATATCTAATATGATGACTTTACCCCTATAATTAATGTTTCTAATTTTTATCGTTAATTTTCTCTTATTTTTTTGTGGTTTTTTTTATTTTTTTTATTTTCGTGTTCAAGAGGCGCGCATGGTAAAACAGGTTGTGTGTGCCTCGCACCCTCAATAACTATGACCTCAGCATAGTAGATATTTCTATTTAGGGGCATTAACAATTAGCAAATATGGTTTGGAACTCCGCCATCATTCATATTGAGAATGTTCATCTAACTAACTGGATTTGTTTCTTGTGAATTGACTTTAAGGTAGCTCTTGCATACTGACACTTTGAACTTGGATTATTAAGATTATGACTAGTCGATACCAACTCTTCATACTTGTCCTAATCATGAGTTGTTTCAGTGTTTATGTATTGGTTATATTGGTAAAGCTTCTTGTTGATTCCTGTTTTTGTACTTTCAGAACTTTGTACTTAAACCTTATTATCTTAGACGGGAAAGGCAAAGATCTTTGGACAACATTGCAAAGACTCGAAACCAGGTACTTTTTTTTTTCTGGTATTGCTCTCTGATGCTTTAACTTACCTGCTCTCTCTTTCCTTTTTATTTATTTAAACTTTGTTATTTTTCCTTCTCCTTTTTTTTTTTCCTTGGTCGCCTAGAATCTTTGTAATTGCATTTTAAATTTTAGGTTATATAGCAGGTTGTCTGATCTTTTGTTTTATTTGTTATGCGAAAGGTTCTTTTTATCTTTCATGAGCTGTCATGTTTTTCCTACCATAGTGTTCTTTTATCATTCTAATCTTTGTAAGATCATGCATTAATAAGTTATTTTCAGCATCAAGTCATATTTACCTTCTTGCATTGTTCTTATATTACTAAATTTCTCATGTGGGCAAATGGCGTCATGCCCCCTACGGTTTCATAATTCTGTGCAAGGTCCCCCACATGGTTTCAAAATTGTACAAATCCTTACATGGTTTCAATAATAGAGCACACACTCCCTTTTTCGAGTTGAAAAATTGATGTCGTTATTTTTTTGTTAAACTCTCGCATAACCTCTATCAAAGTTATCTATAGTGAAAGGAATAACATGAAAAAACATAACGACATTGACGCTTAAGATCAAAAAAGGGAGCTCGTGTTCAATTATTGAAACCACATAGGGATTTTGTATAATTCTAAAGCCACGTGGGGACCTCGTGCGAAATTACAAAATCACAGGGGACAAAGTTTACTCTTTCTCATGCTGTAGATATATACTGTGAACTTAGGGTGCTTTTAATAAACATTTGGTGGATTGTTTCATATCTATAGTAATATAATAATAGAACCATTTACAAATAGTAAAAACATGCAAAAATCAATTTCTAATGTTGGATTGTTTTTGACATTTTTAAGAAAAAAGAAAAGAAAAATTATAGGTGGCACCTTGTATTTAGTTCAATGTTTTTTTTTTTTTTTTTGATAAACTTTTTCCTAATATTTAAAGCACAAATAACAATTTCGTTTCTTTGAAGTTTTTGATGTATAATATATCTCTGATGTATTTTCAGTCTCATTTTGTCTGCTGTTGAATTTTATAGAGGTTTCTGGATTGTTTGTAGTGTTTAGATATCATTCAAGATTGTAAAGTGTATCTATGGAAGAGTGAATTTGGTATCACTATTCTCATGCTTGATGTTATTGTTGCTACAAGACAATTACAGACTACAGTTCAGTGGTATATTTTGTGTATTATAGAATATGGTCAAACAGGAGGAATCTTTGGATGAAGTATGGGACAAACTAAAGATTTGAAGTAGTAATGTAGTTACTAGTTTCACTTTATTCTAGGGATTTCTTATCCCTACTGTAATTATTCACATTATCAATAAAATTTCTGTTTCTTATAAAAAAATAGTGTACGGTCAAATCTGGTAGAGTTCTGTGATGTCTTGGAAGATATGTACTGTGTATGTGTGTGTATAATATTGGTGGAGCATCTTATAAATCTAATGCTACTACAGTGGTATTTTTAACTGGTCTTTTCTTGCTCATTGGTGGGTCCTTCATATGATTTTTTCTCTACAACTTAAAAGAAAAGCAGTTGTGGCTTTGTGGATTTTTTTTCCGTAGATCCTCTCTAATCCTAGCCATGTGTTTTTCTCAGGTTCAAGAGGCAAGGAATGCTGCTAAGAAAGCTCAGCAGCTATTGCAGAATGTTGCCAATAGGAAAAGAAATAAGCAAGCAGAAATGGGTGGATTGGTTATTGTGCAGGCGCTTTATGGAAATCAGAAAGCTCTGTCGGATAGAGATATATCTGTAGAGACTGAAGATGAAGTGGCATCACAGATGATTGATGTCACACTCCCTCTAAATTTTCTTGTTACGGATTCTGGGCAACTCAAGGTTTGTTTTATTTTACAAAGACTGTGAGTTCCATTATGACTGAGGGATTTGAAATGCAAGGATTTGGAAACATTGGATTCGAATCTGCTCAAGATAGATGGGATTTGAAATCCAACCAACTTCCAAAACATTAGTTATAAATGAAAGTGTTCAAATCCATCCTCAAATCTTCAACACAGATGCAACCTGAGCAAGTTTTGCATGTGAATGATCTAGATGATTTTTTGTTCGATGTGGCTTGACCAATGTTAAAACTTAATACAGCATGTTCTTTAATTCTTCTTTACTGAATTAAACGACTCGTGTGTTGCTGTGGCACCTAGGAGGTTGATTCCAAGTACATCAAAATTGAAGCATGTGCTTTAGTAGTGGGTGGAGGAATTGCTTGAAAGAGTTACTGTGGCAGTACAATTGATAGGCATGATTAGAGAAGAAAGTTGTTGCTTGTTAAAGCTAATTTATGATTCTTCAAACTAGGTATCCAATTTGATGGTAAAGTCTATTGGAAAGATATTGGGGGGTAACCTGCTGTTCATTTGAACCTTCAAGCAAGCAACCACCTGCTCTTTTTTTGTGTGTGTGTGTGTGTAATTTGAGGACTTTAGTAAATGCTTCAGGCTGAATTCATGGTTTAACTAGAATAGAGGATGTCAACAAAAGTCGATAGAGACATTGCAGGAGAATTTAAATGAATCCATTAAGCAAAAGCAATAACATAAAAGAAGACTCAAAAACATTATAGAAATTTTACTGTCATGATTTAGTAAAGGTGAATGTGCTGCCCCAGGAGGTGTATGTGCATGCAGAGAGAGAGAGAGAGAGAGAGAGAGAGAAACGGGGGGTGGGGGGGGTGGGGGTGGGGGGTTCTTAAATCTCATAAAGATACATACTTTTTCCGATTGCTATCATGGTGATTGATCTAGTTCTTAATTAACTAACTAAAAGCTGCAGTCTGACTTGTTGAATGTGCTTCTCTTTACTTGAGGACTTAAGGGTTGTTAATAGTAATGCTGACATGTTTGTGCAGCTTCACGAAGGCGTTAAAAAATCTGGAATAATGGGCTTTTGCGACCCCTGTCCTGGAGAACCTAAGCAGCTATATGTGGAGTATACCTATGGCGGGACCAGATGCAAGGTAGACCGACCTGTTTGCTTATTAGTCATTTATCCTTTGACAACTGGAATCTGTGTAAAACTCTTTGCACCGCTCAACTATTTGGTGGTTAATTTTCACAGGTTACAGTCGATGATTATGATGAGCTGCTAATACCCCAAGAAAGGCACAAAGTTTAATTCGTACCTTTTCTTCTTCCCTATCCAAATTTTGTCTTCCCCGATTGAAATAATGAACTGGTAAAATTTTATCACCACCATCAATTGTTATTTTGAACGAAAGATATCATTGGCTTTGCTTGGATTAAACATGAGATATGTGTTGAGGAACATTTACATTAAGTTTTTCATTTTTCTTGTAAATCTTTTAGGGTTTTTTGCTCTTCAATTTATTACTTTTTTAGGGTTCAATCTCACACACTCACCTCACAAAATACCTACTGATTGTAATTTGCCATTGGCAACTAGTCTTTTTAGTTTGTCATTTGCAACTTGCGGATGGAGGAATCTACTGCCAATAATCCTTCACCTGGCTCACGTGCGTTTCATACTCCGGCACTTCAAAGAATCCTGAGGCGTAAATAATGCATTTTTCTTGTTCACGTGGAGACAATTAACTGGATTATCATGGACAACTAGCCATTATAATTTAATGGCTGCCACTTTTTGAAAATTTGGTATTAGTCAATTCGATTTCTGGGTTAATTTGAAATAATCTTGTAATGAATAGTGGTTGAACCATTAACACTATTATTGAGTTAGGATTGGGGAGATTTTTGGTTGACAGAGTGAATCGGATGCTAATCTTAAAATTCCTAGGGATTTTGCAAACGAAAATGTGGAAAATGTACAATCGTTAAAATAGCCTTAATGAACACACGAGTCACATTGCTGATGTGTAGTTGATAATCTGGAATAGTTCGGAAGGAGGTCACTATGGTTTTACCGTTAGACATTATGCGAGCAAGTGATTATCAGAAGCCATATTTCTATTAACTTACTAAATATTAACATCTTAAAGATTAACAAGTCTTGGAAAGTAAGATTGGATATGATATCAACACAATAATATTGCTTTGTAGTTGCTGAGTATACTTATTCTTGGTAATTCCGGCCAATATGATGTTACAATTTCCTATTTCGACACTAAAGTCGTTGAAAGTTCTTTGATGAGAAATGAATGTTGCTAATTATGGTAAAAGAAGTGACTTCCGTTCCCAGGCAGAACGAAAAATATAAAAGTGTAGATCCAAATAAGGGGGTCGGCTAGTCCGCAGGTATCTTCAAGAATTTTGGATTTTGCACCGGTCAACTACTTTCTTGGATGGAGAATTTGGGGCAGTTCATGCAATGTGGAGTTTGGATCCATGAGGCAAAGCTCGTGTTGGACTTGTGGAGCAGCGAATAGGTGGTGAGTAGGTGCATGAGCACCGAACTGGGGTGGATCAAGTCGTTGGGTGTGAGACGTTGCATACAACATTGAACCAGCTTGACTAATGCCAAACAAGTGCAATTTCCACTGGTTCATTCTAAACAATGTATTAAATTTGAAAATGTACCAGAACTCTTCAGTTGATATAATAGATCCAGAATCATTCATTCCATTGATCTACTACAAGTTGCACTCAAGAAGTCTAGCATTTGTAGTTTTTCTTTTGTGTCTAAAAAAGTTTCGAACTATTAAGTAGTTCTTTGATACCGTGATCCTTAAGTTCAAAGTTGTTGAATCTTGTGAATGATTTACATAGATCATAAATTACTGAATATGAGAAAATTTTATCTTTTGTCTTTTTTTATTCTGTCTCGTTTTTTGTTGAGTCATTTTGAGTACACCTCATTATCATTAAACAATCATAAGACACAATTTTGTGTATTTGAAGATGAATACAAACTCAATTCCTTCAACACTTATACATGCTGGAAGACCGGCAAAATTCAACGGTATTGAATTCCAAGGTGACAACAGAAGATGTTGTTCAACTTGACAACTTCAAATATGGTTAAAAAGGAAACACCAACTTAAAGATGATGAAGAAAAGTAGACAACCGAATATATGGACTCACAACGAATTCCTATGTCAAAATTACATCTTGAATAGGCTAGACGACTATTTATAATGTTTATGTAGTTAAAGATTGCAAAAGAATGGTGGGATTCACTAGAAAAGAAATACAAGACAGAGGAAGTCAAAATGAAAAAGTTTATTGTTGAAAGGCTCTTGGACTTCAAGATGGTGGATTTTTAGATCGTATTGGACCAAGTACGAGAGTTGTGTTGGAATATTTAGGCCATAGATTGTACAAAATACGCAACAGTAATAAACAATTAAAATTATTTCTACGATCTATGCCTATGCTTGCACAACCCTGCACACGTAATTAAAATAGAG
Organism: Caryopteris x clandonensis; assembly: GCA_028749325.2. Classification (NCBI taxonomy): domain Eukaryota; kingdom Viridiplantae; phylum Streptophyta; class Magnoliopsida; order Lamiales; family Lamiaceae; genus Caryopteris; species Caryopteris x clandonensis. Next base: position 1,592,946 of record JAPYKT020000028.1, on the reverse strand, counting down.
TTTAGCAATTATACCAATCGATTTACATTCTTAGTGGGGATCCTTCGGATGATTGAATTGCACGTTGATCGAGAGATCTCATCTTGAAGTTTATCCACGCCTAACCTCAATGCGTAAATACACGGTGTAGCTTGATTGTCGTATACCTTTATAGAACGAGATGTATAATCTAGAACTAAATTATAATCGGGAATCTCAACACATGAGAGGAGAGAGAAGAGACAAGGAATGCAGGAAGCAAAATCGCGTCTGCTCCTGTTGTCACCCTTCCTATGTTCTTGTTCTATCTTTGGGGATCAATTAATATTGATGCCTTAATCTCTCCTTATGGGCTCATGACTCCTACTCCTTAAAGTCCTAGAAGTCCAACTCCTTGTGTATTGGTCTTATCTTCAATACTTGTCCTTAAGTGATCTTCTTAGCCTTAATGAATTCCTAGAATTAGTTCCTACGCCCAAAGAGTACTCTTCAATTAATTATTTAATTCTTTGATTATTTGAGCCTAAATAATTATTTGTTTAATAGATAAAATTAGCCAAATAATTAATTCTCTCCATGATTAATTAATTATTTGGGTTTAAATAATTAATTTTTGGAATAAATGTTATTTAGCCAAATAATTAATTTATCCACGATTAATTAATTATTTATAATCGTTCCAACGCACCAAAATCTGGTTATGCATATGACCCCTTAGGTTTATCACTTCACATAGTCGAGGAGTAAACAATCTAATTGCAAGATTAATTAATCCAATTAATTACTTTGGATATCCAAATCCTTAGGTACTCAAGACGTCCTTTCATTTATGTTCAACAAACACCATTAGAAGGTGTAATACCCCGTATTTCCAAAACTGTATAACATATTCATTCACATTGAAATATCTGTTAAAAATGATTATTTCTCGAAAAATTCTAAATTTATGTGTTGTTAGAGTAATATTAATTTTGGTCTACAAATTGGTAACATTAATTTATTCTTTAAAAAGATCAGTTGAATTTCACAAGATAAGCTTTCGTGGAAACTGGCACGCGAGTGACACTCTCGACAAGTAAATAAGATATGAAATGGGTTAGCAAAATATTTTATACTAATGCGTATAATTTTATACATGAAATTTGTGGAAGTAAGTGAATAGGAATTAATAGATTATTATATGTCGATTTTACGTCGAATTTTATGTACTCTTTTAGAATCAAATGTAAAAAAGTATAATGCATTAGAACACTAAAATTTGAACCTTGAGTAAAATATGACACTACATTTTATGTGTATCATATTAACTGTATCATGTGTATTGATAATTATGTTATTTTCATAAATGAAATTTTTATTACATGATTAACTAATACATGATTGTATAATTGATGTAGTAATACACCTTAAAATATAATCATCACACATGAGGTGATGTAGTGTGTTTATTTATCCCACTAAGCTACCCCTCCATGAGTTGTCTTATAATGCTACCTTTAAATTTCAAGTCCAACGACTGACAGAGATGAATAACTGCTGGCAAGGCTCCCTTCTGATGTCTTATTGTTTTTGTAATACTTAATTAGACTTATGAACTTATGTTTTGTTAAAGTACTTTTGATGTTGTATGATATGTTTTGAAGTAAGTTCGTTTTGGGCCATATATTATAAAATGGTTGTTTGATTTAGAAAATATGGGTGAATACGAGTCGAGTTTTTAAGAAAAAAACCTTTCTGTTGTGCAACTTTCTTTTCAAAACTAAACCTTTTTTTAAAACTTGCATTTCCTTTAAGTGTTCTACTAAATTTTAAATGTGTTTTATTAAATGGAATTGTTCGAGAATAGTCTAAGTCACAGAGTGGCGACCCAGTTCCGGGACTTGCCGCCAGGATCAGGGCGCTATATCCATGGAATGAGATATCCACTCCCCAAGTAACATATTGCTCAGTGTAAGCCTATATGAATACTATGATATTCCTTCTCGTAGATTCTATTAATTGGAACATTTATGATCTCAACCATCGAGTTTTATTCCCTGACCCCTAATTCGTGTGTGACTATGTTTCCTAGTTACTGAGACCATAGGATTTCAATATCATATAACAAATAAACATAAACGAATACGATAAAGAAGAAATACCTTAATATTTTATTTACATTCATTAAGATTGTACTTGAAATATGTTTTTAGGCCAGCCTAACATCACATATTCTATATCTCTCACTTTCCCTAAAGCCAACTACATATATGCTTAAAACTCATTATGAGGTGATGCTTGTTAAAAAATATTCAGTATGTCTGGTATGTTTTCTACTAAGGTATCACATTCCATCTTTGCGTCCCCTCTATTAATGATTTCCCAAATCAAATGATATCGGCTAAGTATGTACGTGGATCATTGATGAGATCTTGGCTTGTGCAATTGCATCGTTGTTGTCACAGTAGATCACAACCAGTTAAGCACTGTAGGTACCATGCCCAGTTCTTGGAAGAAGTTCTTCATCCAAACTCATTTCTTTGTTGCATCTGATGCAACTATATATTCCGCTTAAGTGGTAGAGTCCGCAACAATGGTCTGCTTGGTTGATCGCCAATTGACCACTCCACCATTGGCTGTAATATATATCTAGAATTTGGTTTGTAATCATCCACATTAGACTTGAAAACTGAATCCCTAAATCCTATAATGACCAACGCATATGCCTCGTATAAGAAAAGAATTATCTTTCTTAAATACTTGAGTATGGTCTTTGCAACTTTCTAGTGGGCCTCGCCTGGATTAGACTGATAGCAACCAGTCACTCAAAGTGCATTTGTTACATCCAGCCTAGTACAGGGCATTGCATACTTTTCCCATTTCTGAAGTATATGGGACACACTCCATCTTCGTTCTCTCCTCATCTGTCCTGGGAAACATATTCTTGGATAGGAACATCCATGGCATTTTGAAAGATTGCCTTTTTTGGAATTCTTCAACTAGAAGTGTTTGACTATCTTGTGAATGTACTCGTCTTGAGAGAGTCCTATCAATCTCTTTGGGCGGTCCTGAATACTTTAATGTCAACGATGAAGTTCACATCTCCCAAATACTTCATGGAAATCTAGCTGGATATCCACCTGTTACTCAATTTCATCTCTTCTTTATCATTTCTAATTAGAGAAATTTCATCGAAATAAAGTGCTAAGACTTATACCAAACTCCCACTAGCCTTCGTGTACATACATGGTTCATATGTAATCTTGATGAAATCTTCTTCTTCTTCTTCTTCTTCTTCTTCAGTCAAGCTTTGCTTGGTTCTCTTGACTACCCATTCCTTACCCTTAGTTGCGTTTCCTCCAACCTTATTCTTCTTTCATTTAGGACCTTTCGATCCCTTAAAACGAGATGAGGATGGTTGAGCACCCAACATCAACACATCAGAGCTGCCCATCGTGGTTTGGGCATTCTTGAGCAGGTTCACTAGTTCACTCAAAGTATGACTCTTGTTTACCAAGAGGTAATTACCATAAAATTGGTTAAATGAGGAAGGCAAGGAATGTAGGATCAAATCCTCATATAGCTCGACATCTATGATATGACCTAAGTTAGCCAAATGCTCGATGCCCTTGATCATCTTGAGCCCATGCTCCAAGACATTGCTACATTCCCACAATTTCCTGCTATACAACTCACTAGAGATTGCATAGCGCAGTGATCGATTTGGCACTTGAAATAACTTCTTAAGGTCCAAATGGAACTCACCCAGTGTTGTATAGTCTCATGTTGATGCTGAATTTGTGGGGCCATTCTCATAGGTATTTGACATGTACATGTAGATCGTCATCCTTCCATTTTTAGAGACTCTCGATCTCCTTGCTACTATAGCGTTCAACCACAGCATTGGAAGAAATTTTGTCCAAGAGATAGGTTGCGCTCATAATCTAAGAAAATCTTTAGATTCTTGACCCAGTCTTGGTAATTCTTACCATTTAATGAAATAAAAGATAAGCCTCCTATGAATTGTAAACAATAAAACATGATTAAGGTCTTTAAATTCATGAGTGCTCCAATTAATTTTACGAAGTCTCCCATCATTAAAGAAGAAAAACGAAGACCCTTTCAACATCTTAAGTGAGCTATACGGCTTCCTGATGTAGGACAACATGTATATAGTCTAAGGGCTAATTAATGCATTGCAGAAATCGAAACCTCGATTTTCCCATTGCCACTACGACTACCAAATGGCTTAAGTTCCGATGCGGGATCAATTCAATGTCTTCGTTTATGACGAACATAACATCCACTAGCCCATGTGGTTTATTAGCATTGATATCCATGGAATGGAATATCCACTCCATGGAATCTACTTTAAAAACTTCAAGAAAAATTAGATTTTTTTTAAAATTACAATTTTGCCCCTATATCCTAGAAACTGAGTATTTGTTAATTTTTTAATATTTAATCAAATATTAGATTACAACTTGTTGAAGTTAATATATTTAATGCACTAATTATAAAGAATGTAAGCATAAAAAAATAATTTTTGAAATACATTACACGTAAAGCAATTTTACATTAAAATTTAACTTTGTTAGTGATAAATGGATCATAACTTTGGTCAAAATACACTGTATTTTTGAGAACATCACTATAATAATGTGTAGAATCTACTGTAAAAAGTTCATGAAATTTTTTTTTTTGAAAAAAATTATGATTTTGCCCCTACTTGGTAAAAACAAAGTATTTGTTAATTTTAAATATTTCATAAAACATTAGATTACAAATTGATTAAATTATTGAAGTTAATATTTAATGCACTAATTATAAAGAATGTAAGCAAAAATTTGTTTTTTTTTCTTTTGAAATACATTACATGTAAAGCAATTTCATGTTAAAATTTAACTTTGTTGATGAAAAATGCATCATAACTCTTACACCGTTGGTCAAAATACATTGTAATTTTGAGAATATCACTACAATAATGTATGGTATCTTCTTTAAAAATTTCAAGAAAAAATAATAAAAAAAAATTATGATGTTTCCCCTATATTGTAAAAACTGAGTATTTGTTAATTTTTTTTAATATTTCATCAAATATTAGATTATAAATTGATTAACTTGTTGAACTTGATATATTTAATGCAAGAATGTCAACATCAAAAAAATAAATTTTCAAATACATTACGCATAAAACAATTGCACATTAAAATTTAACTTTGTGAATGATAAATGTATCATAACTCTTTGTAGTTTTGAGAATATCTCTATAATAATGTATGGAATCTACTGTAAAAATTTCAAGAGAAAATCAATTTTTTTTTAAAAGTTACGATTTTACCCCTATATGGTAAAAACATGGTATTTGTTAAATCTTTTAGTATTTCATCAGACATTAGACTACAAATTGATTAACTTATTGAAATTGATATTTAATGCACTAATTATAAATAATGTAAGTAACAAAAGGATATTTCTAGAAATACATTACACGTAAACAAATTTCACTTTTTAAAATTTAATGTTGACAAAAAATTCATCATAACTCTTACACATTTGGTCATAATACATTTTAATTTTGAGAATATTATAATAATATATGCTGTAAAAGTTTCAAGAAAAATTAAATTTTTTTAAAAAATTGCGATTTCCCCCCATATGTTAAGAATAGAGTATTTGCTAATTTTATTAATAATTCATCAAACATTAGATTAGAAATAATTAACTTATTAAAGTTAGTATTTGATGAACTAATTATAAAGAATTTGAGCTTCAAAATTTTGTTTTGAAATACATTATGCGTATAGCAATTTAATGTTAAAATTTAACTTTGTTGACGAAAAATGTATCATAACTCTTAACACCTTTGGTCAAAATACATTGTAATATTGAGAATATCACTATAATAATGTATTGGAATCTACTTTAAAAATTTCAAGCAAATTTTTTAAAATTACGATTTTGCCCCTATATGGTAAAAATTAAGTATTTATTAATTTTTTTAATAGTTATTCAAATATTAGATTGCAAATTGATTTAATTATTGAAGTTAATATTTAATACACTAATTATAAGAATGTAAGCTTCAAAAAATATTTTTTGAAATACATTACGCGTAAAGCAATTTCACGTTATAATTTAACTTTGTTGACGGAAAATGCATCATAACTCTTAGACTTTTATTCAAAATACATTGTAATTTTGAGAATATCACTATAATAATGTATGGAATCTACTGTAAAAATTTCAAGGAAATAAATATTTTAAAAAATTACGATTTTGCCCCTATATGGAAAAATAGATTATTTGTAAAAAAAATATTTAATATTTCTTCAAACATTAGATTTCAAATTGATTAACTGATTGAAGTGTGTAATACGTTCTTTTCAAACAAAATGGACAGTCACATTTCTTGGTTCCGCGATGACCCTCCCTTGTTTTCCTTTTACTTATCATATCCCCTACCTCTTCTCTTCCACATTATTCTTTTTCTTTATTTTCACTTTTCTCTTGTAATATTATTTTTTTTTTTTTTTTTTGTGAATGACATTTACACTCCTCATTCCCAACATAACCATAAATAAGGTCATCTTCATTCATCTCCAACTTCTGACCTGGATAGCCTTTTCATGTACCCAAGAAATCAAACCTTCACGTGATTCAAACAATTTCATTGAATTAAAGACATCTTGGTACTCAACAACTCACACATTATTATTTGAATTAAAATTACTTGCTTCTGTTGACTCCTGCAAATAAAATAATGAAATGAAAAAATTACAACTACTTAGCAACATAAATTGAACTTAAAATAAACAAAAGAAGCATCAATGTGACAATGTTCGATCGAATAAAATTGAACATATTGCAGCACATTCGATGAAAGGTCTCTGAACATATTGTAGAGCATTTGGTGAAAGGTTGCCGAACATATTGCAAAATGTTCGATGCACTCTGGCTAAACGTTGCTCAATGAGTTCGAATTATATTTGCTGAATGTCATGCTTTGCGTTTGGCCAGTACAAGCCGAACCCTTTTGGGAAGACAATATTGCATTCTATGTTTTTTTGAATGAATATATGACTATAGGCTAAAATGTTTTTTTTTGTATTCTTTAAATTATATATATTCTAATTTAAAAATAAGGGTATATATGTCATTTACATAAAATCTAATTTTGTCCAAAAAATTAATGTGGTGCAAAACAGTAAATTTTGTAATGTGGATAGCAACAACCTCATAAAAATTGAAAGATACTGTTGAGTTCATAGAAATGGGGACTCGAATTCTTGCGGGAATTCCATTCTTTAAATGAAGATTCCTTTGACCTCCTTAAAGAAGGAGAGGTCTCTTGCCATCAAGCTAAGATGAGATTTAGTGTAACTTTAAACATATATTATTTATATCAAACACTTTGGACATATTTAAAAAATATTAAAAATAAAATAGGTTGGATATGAATTTATGTTTCCTATTAGAGTAGATCCTAAATTTTCTATGCTTTACCAATAAGCCCAATGAAATCTTTTTTTATTTTTAAATAATTATTTTATATTATAGGATATGTTCAAAATAATTAAATTTAACAAATTTTATATATTTATAATTTTTATCGTGATCGAAAAACTTGAAATAGAAGATTTAAATTATCTAATGTTGTGGGAGTGTTACAAGGTTGACATTCAAGATATAAATTAATTTCATCATTTTGTCCGTCACTTGCTTCTTGTTCGAATTTTTTCATTATTTTAAATTTAATTATGTTAAAATTAAAGAATAAATGTTGATAATAATAATATATTTCTAATTACTTGTTTGTTTTGATGTTGAGGCATCATTTCGATAATTTTTTATTTTTAAAATTTTAAACTTCACACGTTGTGATAGATTTTTTTAATTAAACAAATAATATTACTTTATCTTTTAACATTATTAACATTTTTAAAAAATATATTAATTTGAAACTAATATTAAAATACAAAATGATTGATTTTATTAAAAATTAAAATTTGAGTAAGTTTTCTAAGAAATTATTAGGTAATATTTATTTATTTACTGTAAATAAATGATAAAATTTTCTTTTAATTTGATTCTAGTAATAACTTTTTAATTTTAATTTTACTAAATATAATAATGGTACAATAGTCTACAAATAATGAAATTCCACAAATTTTCACAGTTTTCAAATTCAGAGATAATATTCATATTTTGTGTATGAAAGAGGAAAAAAAAAAAAAAGCTTTAGTGGGTGAACAACACGCGCCCGTGGAATAGGCGCATGCTGCACATGCGTGCGTAAATTCCTTAAAGAATCTAGAGACGTGCATGTGCAGCAAATTCCTTAAAGAATCTAGAGACGTGTTGTGTTTTTATAGACTATTCTTTCTTTCATTTCTTTTTGTAGCCTTTTTGTTTATAATTCATGTTTATGTAATCTATTATGTTAGATCTATTATTGGGTACTCTATTAGGTTCGACTATTTCTATTTGATTTTTGGTTGTATATAAAAATAAATTAAATAATTTTTCTATAAAATTAAAATTTATATTTAATTTAATTCATTATTTTTGAAATATAATTATTAAATATATTTTATTGATTTTTTACTGTTTAATATATTTAAAATTGTGTATCGCAACCATTGACATCTAGTTATAAATATATTAAATTTTAAGAACCAAAATTATGGATCCTAAAGAGGAAAATAAGCCAAATAATTAGGAAGGAGGGAATACAAATTATTTAAAAAATAAATATTGGCGGGGGGTGCTGTCAATACTTTCTATTCTATGCTTTCTTGCTCGCAGCTTATACAATTCATCTTATTTCTTTATACATAATATATTATCTTTACTTTATTTTATTTTATAACATGCATTACGATTTTTTATTTTTTTTAATCATATGAACTATAATATCAAGTTAAGGAAACCATCTTAGATTGTAGGCCATCTCTTGTGGGAAGACAAATGTTCAAGTTATGATCATAAAACATAAAACTTTCATTTATATATATATAAAATAATAAAAAATTAGCAATCTATATATATAATAGTAGAAGTTTAACATTTTTTGAAACTTATTCGTTTTTTTGCCTAAAACTCTTACTAATTTTAGAATTACACATGACATAATATAATTAGTCATTACAATTAATTAGAGGATTTTAATGAGGCCTATTCTATGGAAATTTTAGTGGTTTATGATGGATTGAATTATTCAACATCATTAAGGCATAAATAAGTCAAACTTGTATTTTTTTATTAATTACAAATCTTCACTTAATTGCAATTCATCCCGTATTTTCGGTTTATATATTAATTAATTAATTAAGTCAAATATTTAAATGAATGATTGATTTGATTTGCAAATGTCAAGATTTGTGAAATCATTAGCTCATTTAATCATCTTGGTTGTTGAAATTTGATACGTAATTGTTTACTGATCAATAATCTTAAATTTGTTTTGCAAATGTGAAGGTTACTTTTAAACAAATTTTAAAAAATCCCTACTTTTTTGTAATATATATTCCATTCAGAATTTTCTAATAATTTATAACAAAGCGTTTAATAAAAACTATAAAATTTGAATGTCATATTATATGTTATTTAATTTTTTATATTAGATTTATAAATAAATTGTATTTATTAATATTTGATAATGTTACGAAGTGATGTGACAAAAGAATGTTAATAGTAATATTTAGTGTCATATTCCTGCAAAAGAAAAATATGTTATATTGTTACACGACATTTAAAGATTTTGGAGGATTTTATGACATCATATTATTTAATTATTAAATATTATTTTTAATGTAATAAAATTAAATATCCGTTTTGTATTATAGAAATTTTTCAAAATTCAATATACTACCTTAAATCTTTCCCGATTCTTAATCTCAAATAAATATGAAAACATGTTTCAACTTTTTAGGAAACTATTCAATATTTTATATATATAAAATCTTGCTAATTGTTGTACTATTAATTAAAGATATAAATTTATTTGTTGCATTCAAGAATTAATGATATGTTTCTAAATTTTAAGAAAATATTCCAAGATTTGTGCAACAAAGTTAATCATCAAATTAATTAAACAAATTTAATATAATGAGGTCATCAATTTTCAATCCATAATTTATTGTGACTACAATAATATCTCTAGAAAGGGTGATGGATTAATTGTCATAAATATTAATTATGTCATATATGTATTGATTATGATTAATTACCATAAATATTGATTTGACTTAAAATCAGCCATTAAAATAATAATGATTTTAGATCTTTACTAAAATAAAAAATAATTGGGAGGTGTTGATTTACCATTTTTCGTATAATGATTTGGTGCTCATATATATATATATATAAACAATTTAAAATTTGAAATAAAAATATTTAGGAATTGTCTTATTTTCCAAAATTTTTTATTTAGTTGATTGCATTCAATTTTATTTTTGTTATTAATTAATTAGTCAAACATGGAAACATCTAATTGGATTACTTTTTATAGTTAATTATGTATTTTAAGTAAAAATCTTAAATATTGATATTAGTTTTCATAAATTTCTTCTAAACTCCTACTTTCACGTTTTTCCAAATTTTATTATTGGAAACAATAGTAATTATTTACATTATTACTATATAGCGCATATAATAATATAAATTTATTTAATTAATGTTATATGTTGAATACATAATTGGAAGGAGTTTATTTATTGGTAGTATATTATAAAATATATAGACATGTTTTTTGTGATAAAAATTACATATTTTTATTAATATAATTTCATATTATATTAATGAAATAAAATTGGTTGTTTCAATTGAATTTCACCACCACAAATTTTGGAATTTTTGTGATTAAATCTATGCTACTAAAAAACAATAAATTTGAATTTAAATAAAAAATAGAATAGCAATAGTTAATAAAATTGAGAGATTTCAGATTATTATAATATATTTTCTTTATACGTATCAATAGAATAAACCCTACAATTATGCCTTGATTAATGAACAAAATTAAATATGCACGTTTCTTTTTCTTTATGTGTATGAATCATCCTCATGGTGGTCGGCCATATTTCTCTCTCATCTCTCCTCTCTCAAATTTTAGATGAATACCTATCTATTTAAATTAACAATTTGTTACACTTATACTATCGGAATACTACATATTATAGATTGTAATATTAATAAATTTAATATTTATATTCAAAATATTATCTACATATTAATATTTAATATGTATAGGTTAATTGGCATGACCTATTTCTTTAGCAAAAAGTATCTAAGGTATTTTATAAATTTGCAATAATTAATTCGCTATCAACATTTTTTTATGCAACTTGATTCGACAACAATATTAATTTATGCAATTTGTTATTCAGATGTCATAATTTCTTTCATACATTATTCTTTAATGGTAAGAAAAAAAATTACATTTTAATAATATCTCTACACAAAAATTAAGCTTATTTTAATAATATTTTTCAATAATATTTCTTTTTATTTTATAATTGCAGGTGGATTCCAATGGCGATGAAGTAAACTATCCGGATAAATTTGGATTTGCAAAGTTTGGTATTATTGATTTAATTGATGAATAAATTGTGCACAAAGTTTTATTTAATTATCTTTCATCAAATTGTTCATCCAAAAAACTCAAGAGCGCTCAAAGGAAGATTGAGAAAGAGTAATAATCATTAATTCATTAATATATGAAGTTTTAGTTGTCATAGTTGAATAATTGAAAATACTGATATTTTGTTTTGAATTGAAACAAATAATGTTTTATGTATGTTGAAATTTTATTATTACTGTATTTGTGTATAATGATTTTGTTTCAATTTATGTAAATAAGAATTATATATATATATATATATTTATGTTCATCATGTCTTATAATTTTTGATTGATATAGAAAATATATACACTTATTCTATAAAGCAAAATTTATTTGTGTAATTTTAATACATATGTATGTATATATATAAATTTTCTAGTAATTATATTCGGTGTATGTAATATAATTTACATTTATAAGAGTAAGTTAAACTATTGTAAACTTAAAAAAAACACTATATTTATATTAATTTTGCAATTAACTCACAAATTCTATGTAATTTAAGTTGAAGTTAAACTTGAATATGTTAGTTTATTATTTATATTTACTAAAACAATGCTCTAAAATATAAATTCTATAATTATAATTATTTTTTTGATTTCATTATTATTATATTATAAATTATCGTACATTATTTTTTATTTTAAAACATAGAATTTATTTGATAAAAATTATTACATTCTGTGTATTTTAACGATTGGGTTATTTTTGTATCTTATTAATTAGATTATTTAATCAATATTTAATTTATATAATTAATTTCAATTATCACAATTAATTATTTAATTGTTCAATACACATGTTTAATTTGGGGTATATTTTAATTACCCACACTGATTTTTGAAGCCATCAAATTTCATATAAATCTAACTGTAGATGGTGATTGATGCAAATTTATAAAATTGTACTTTATTCTTAATAATTACCTTAAATGTTGATAGCGAATTAATTATTGCAATTACCTCAATTATTTCTTAGTCAAACATTGTTAAAAATTTCGTACAAATTTAAATTATGATTGATCTCCATAATATATTCTTATACATATATAACTAATAAATAGTAAGTAAAATCTATAAAATTTATCATATACTATATAAGTTATGTTTTAATACAATTACATAATGTTTGGGTAATTTAGGGAAAAAAATGGACACATCTAGATTTAAAATGGAAATAAATCAAAAGTCAAAGTTATACCTATAATCTTTCCAAATCATTTTTCTACATTAAAAATGAAATATTCCTTTTATACATTTGTAATTAATAAGTCGTTCATAGAGTTTAGGGAATTATCCATATATGTGTAACAATGATAATTTTTTTTTTTAATTAAAACATCTCAAATTAAAACCTAATTAAATAATCAACTTGATTTCCCTCTAATTTTTATTGTATAATAATTATGTTTTATGCAAATACATATGTCTTCATATGATTCTTACATTGATTCATTTTGTTGGTTTATAAATAAAATGAAAAATTAATTTATGTATTTTACGAAAGTTAATGTAAATTTATTGTATATTCATATTCTTCTTTTGTATTTGGAATTAAAACGTCCTTTGATAAATTTATTAATCAATTGGCAACTGTTAAATTTTAGATAGTTATCTATGTATTTAAGTTAAAAAGTTTGTTACACTTATATTATCTGTATACTATAAAAAATAGATTGTAATATTAATAAATTCTATATTTATATTTAAAATATTATCTAAAAAGTAATATTTAATATTTATAGGCCAACTATCGTGACCTATTTCTTTTAAAAAAAGTATCTATTGATAATAATTTTTTTATAAATAAATTTTAAATTATTAGATCAAAAAATAATTGTTTCAAATAAGGAATTTTTCGGAATGACAATCAATTAAAATAATTAGTTGAAAAAGTATATGATAAAAATAAATTCGAAGAAAATAAGTTGGGACCTTATTTGTAATAATCAAAGATTATGTTTTCAAAAAATAAATGAGAATCAAATTTTCATATTACTTCTTTCAAGTTCTAACCCCTCTTTCTATCTTTTCACTTTCTCTTTATATGTGTTATCTACTACCTTTGATATCATTATACATTGATGTAATAATAATAAATTAATATAAATATATTGGTTATATTTAGAATTGAATACAAATAATAATTAAATTATATTAAAAAAATTATATATAATTTTTAATTATTTTTATATTACAAACCGTGCAACGCACGAGTACATTACTAGTAATCATAAAACGAAGGAGAGATATACGAAGGAGAACTAAGACCTTCCAAAATAGCATCACGAATGAAATGACAATCCACCTCAATATGCTTTATACGTTCGTGATGAACAGAATTATGAGAAATATGTAGAGAAGTTTAGGTATAAGAAAACAAAGGAATGACTTTTGCATGATGCACCCCGAGACTCAACAACAAAGCCTTTTAACCACTTCCACACACAAGTAACAAAGGGTATAGAACGATACTCATCTTTTGTGGATGACCGGTGAGCCTTGTAAAGACAAGTCATTATCTGAATGAAGTAAAATTTGTAGGCTTGGGGAACCTTTCAAATAGCAAACGACTCGAATAGTGGCTTCCCAATGCTCCTACTTAGGATGTTGCATAAATTGAGACCAAATAGATGAGGTGACCCATTAATCGCCAATAAGATTCAAGATCCCCAATCAGCTCCCTCAGGTAAGCCGCACATTATGTTAATTGTGACAAATTTACTGAGAAATTCGGAGTTCAATCCCATCAAAAATTGGTGAAGTTGTTCTTTCTCCCGTCGTTTCGTAATCGGCAGTGATGGTGGTCATTATTACCATGATATTCTTTAGGAAAGTCATATCATATTATTCTTCATAGAATAATACATATACATGCACAGTTTGACTGAACTATTGCCTTCATCAAAATCAATTCCTACATCAGTTACAACCAATCAATCCCTTCATCAATGCATGCCAATCAATTCCTTAATCCATGCTGTAATACGTACGTATGCATACAAATCATTATCCACAAAATTTCTTGGTCACATCATTTCAGCATGAGCTTATGTATACATAACAATTTTTCTTTTTATATTAAAATCCATGAATTTTTGGATTGCACAACGTTAGAAATCTTCTCTTTAGGTTTATCTACATGTAGCCTTGATGTGTAGACATGCCTTGTAACTTGATTTTCGTATATTCTGTTTAAAATAAGATGAATAATCTAAGATTAAAAATATAATTGGTAACCTCAACACATGAGAAAAGGAGAGGAGCACAAAAAGGAAAAGACACATGAGCCTCTACTTCCTTATCTCTATGTGCTAGGCCTAACAACAAAATTAGGAATTTAAGTGTTTTCTTGAACTTTAATTAATTCCCAAAATTATTTCATAAGCTCAAAAGACTAATCCCAATCAATTATTTAATTCTCTTCTAGTATTATTCGTGCCTAATTAATTGTTTATCCAACAAATAAAATTAGTCCAATAATTAATTCTCTATGTGATCATTTAATTACTTACTATATAATTAATTTGTTCAACAAATATTATTACCTTAATAATTAATTCATTCATGATTTATTAATTATATTTATCTCTGTAATGCATGTGACCCCTTAAGTTCATCACTTCAAGATTATGCAATCAATTGCAAGATTATGATCAGTGCCTTGCGCAATGTCTTTATTGGAGACGACCACTGTGACAAATACAAAGAAGCAATCTCAACAAATTATTATGCAGGCCTACGAATTTTGTCTTGCCACTACACTAATCTTAAATTTAGTTCTAACGTAATCAATTAACTCATGTTTGGCTTCTCAAGAGAGGTTTAAGAAACCAACTAAATGTATGTCTTTTCTCTTGTAGGACTACATCCATGTGTATAGTATAAAAACTAATTAAATTATCTAAGATAATCAAAACCCCAATTTTTTCGTTGCCACTATGGCTACCAAATGATTTGAGTTATGATTTGGGACCAATTCAATATGATCATTTGGAACTAACATCTGATCCACTAGCATTTGTAGTGTCTTTGCACCAATATCTATGAAATGGAATATCAACTCTCTAAGTGATATACCCCTCAATACAAGTCTATCTGAACCTTATACAAGTCTATATGAATCTTATGATACCCTATCTCAGAGATTCCATGACTTGGAATATTTATAATCTCAACCATTGAGACTTATCTCATGACCACCAGTTTGTAGATAACCAAGTTTCCTAGTGAACGAGATTATGAAATTTCAATATTATGTAACAAATAAACACAAATGAATACCATAAAAAATGCTATAAACTTTTATTTATATTTATAAAAAATATACTTGAAATATTTTTTTTAGGTCACGATCGGATGACATGACACATTTTCCTGCATGAACATCCACGTTGCGTATTATACTTCTTCAAATTATTATAATACTTACCTCACATTCTTCATCAACAAAAGATAATGAAGAACTAACAACCTACCTGCTCGTAGTATGAATAACTACATCAACTGTCAACTCTACCCTGCATTAACAACAAAAAACTTATATTGCAACATCTATACAACAAACAAATATAGATACAAGTAATATGCACATCCTCAACATATTTAACACATAGTTATGGCAACCCACATCTTAAAAAATATCTGTCACATTTCAGCAATATATATATATATATATGTATATCATTAAGTCCCATACATTATTACATAAATATTCAGTTTAATAATGTATAAAACAAATAAACCCATACAATGTATTGAACCATTGTTGCAAAAACTAAAACAATCGACGAATATTCTCATCAACTTCTGTATAAAGGTTTAAGAACATATGAACTCACATAATATATGGAAAAAAAAGAAATCTAAAAACACCAAAAAAAAAAAGCTAATTTTTGCAGACAAACTGAGAGTCTTATTATCGTCTTGGATCACCAATAAATGTAGCATTTGGAATGAAAAAGTATTAACTTTACATCTATGGGATTAGGGAATAAAAGTTGGGAGAAGATTTATCTAAAGCTTTTACACAAACATTACATTTATCTGCTGACATCTACGGCCTAAAATTAGAGAAAATTTTGGGCCCAATTTTGACCGCTTCTTCACTATGCCTTCGGATGGATGCGCCAGGTCAGCGTTTCCAAAAATTTGATTATTGGATGTTGACTTGTCCTCATTTATAAGATCAAGTTTTTATTATTTAAAAAATTAAAACTCTATTTATACCTTTTTTCAAAATAAAATAAAGATCCAGGAGGGACCTTCTATGATCTATCTATTAACCTGAAATAAAATTAAAGTATGACCAGGTAAAGTTCAATGAATGGACCTGTAGAACACGGGGGTTACGACACGTGTCATCCATTAGAGTCATGTGACCTCTTCAACGTTTAAGAATTAAACACAAGACAGACACCAATTGAATGTGGTGCATGTGGGTTTTGGAAAAATCCAATCTCTCTCTCTCTCTCTCTCTCTGCCATGCCCTAATTTAATTTTGCCAGCTAACCTCACCTTTATTGGTGCTTAGCTTCATTCACCTCCATATTTACGTTCACTGAATATTATCCAACACAACCATTAAATGCCTTTATAATATAACTATGTTTTACAAAAGGTATCAAAATCACAAAAATATAAAAATAAAATGTTAAATTCATTAAAGAACAAGTCACGTATTTATATAAGAGATTAAAGGCTCAAAACTAACTTATGAAACAAGTTTGTAACTACAATGCAAGTAACATAACTATCTCATAAATTCCTAACTAATTTTCTAACTTATGAAATAAATTTACATAACCATCTAACAAATTACTAATTATTTTTTAAATACCATGCAAGTGGCACATATATTGAATAAAGGGTAATTATTATATATAATTATGGAATATGGACTATAAGGCTTGAAACATTGCAACACGTATTTATTTTGTAACTAGACTCATGGTACTTTATTTAGAACTCGAAATGAATTGTACGTTGAGCTCTATGAATATCATAGAAAACTGCAATCCTTATAAGTAACTAGTATTTTTCTGTGCGTTGCACGATTTATAAAATAATAATAATAATAATAATAAATTATTATAAAAATAATAATATAAATTTTAAAATAAAATACATAATTATATAAAATATATTTTCATAAAAATTGTTTAAAATAAAAATTCCAATAATTTATAAATATATTAAATATGAAAATATACCACAATTAATTTACGAAAATAGTATTTTATTTAAAAATTAATATTTTATTATTATATATGCAATATGGATATCAAATTGTAGATCATGAAAAATATGATTAATTTGCTATACTTTTCACAAAAAACTGTGTTGAGATGAAAAAGTTATAAAAGGCTTTCAAAATTAGAGTAAAAAAGCAAAAGAATAAAAAGGAAAGAATGTTATAGGTTATCACAATTTCTAAAAATAGAAAGCTGTTTTTTAGCGGAAAAATGATATTTTTGTAAATTAGTTTCATTGTCTTACTTTTATATAGCTATAGATTGTTGGAGGCGTGGAAATCTTTAAGGTTAAAGAAATCTTTTTACTTGTAAATAAACACTAACAAAAAGTAAACATTATCAATGTTTTTTAAAAGAACAAAAATATTTTTAATTGTTAAAAAAAGGTATGCATTTCTCATGATTTCCTATATAGATTAATGAATTCTAGAAAACAGTTGGTTCTTTTTCTTCTTTTATTCCCAAGAGTAGAAAACAAGTTATAATGGGAAATTAATTGTAGTATACTTGCCATATTTCTTCCTCAATTTTTTATTTGGTCATGTGGGTTTGAAGTAGTTATGTCGGTTGCCTACAAAAGTTTACAGGCTGTTGGTTCTAGGAACACACACTCACTATCTTTATAAATTATAACTACTGTGTTATGGTGAAAAATACAATTGATATACTCATCAATTTACCTTATTATCCCCATCTGGCTTGTGGATATTATTACAATATAAAAGACTGGAAACCATTACCAATGCCCAGTCAGTGCTCCAACGTAAGATGAGAACTAGTTCACATATAAACAAAAGAAAAGTCTTTTCCTTTTCTTTTTCATAATTGATGGAGACCTTGTGAAACATACGGACAAATTAACTTTGATGAGCCAGCTCGAAGCAACATGAAATATAAAATATTTTGTTGGGCTGCAGTGTGAAAACATACATACATACATACATTATACATATATAGATATATGAGGCATGTGTCAGAGAGACATATATTAGTATTTGCTAAAAAAAAGAACCCTAATAATCCAAGACTAGCCCTTTGAAATCTAAGAAGCCAGCCAGATCTGCGCAGCAGTTCCCTACCTAAACCTCAACAAGTGAAAAGACGATCGATGGTGGATTAATTCTACTGAAACTTTACCCAAAAACTCCATTCTTTCTTCTTCTTCTTCAATTATATAGTGAAGACTATTTGTATCCTGATTCATTAAAAAAACCTAAAAAGAGATACCCCCAAGAAAGTAACCTATCTACTAAAGCTAGTTACAACGAGAGAGAGAGGGAAGAAAGAAAGCCAAAGTCGACTCCCTTTCTCCTTTATGTATTTAATTTCATTTCCTTAACCTACAGTGATTTTCAGGGCAAATTCTGAGCAAGAGCATGGAAGGGCATTCAGTTCCACCCCCATTCCACACAAGGGATTTCAATTTGCAGAACCAATTCCAAAACTCGGAAGAAGAGGAGGAGGAGCAGAGCG
Source organism: Caryopteris x clandonensis (assembly GCA_028749325.2). Classification (NCBI taxonomy): domain Eukaryota; kingdom Viridiplantae; phylum Streptophyta; class Magnoliopsida; order Lamiales; family Lamiaceae; genus Caryopteris; species Caryopteris x clandonensis. Next base: position 1,573,636 of record JAPYKT020000028.1, on the reverse strand, counting down.
AAACGAGTGGGTTAAACATGGGTTCGAAGCGGAGCCAGGAAGAAGGAGAAATGTCCGGCAACAGACGGCCGCGAGGCCGCCCCGCCGGCTCCAAAAACAAGCCCAGACCGCCGATCATAATCACGCGCGACAGCGCCAACACCCTCCGCACCCACGTCATGGAGATCTCAGACGCATGCGACATCATGGACGCCGTCTCCAATTTCGCCCGTCGCCGCCAGAGAGGCCTGTGCGTGATGAGTGGAACGGGCAGCGTGACCAATGTAACCCTAAGACAACCGGCTGCCCCAGGGGCAGTTATGACTTTACACGGTAGGTTCGAAATCTTGTCCTTGTCAGGATCCTTCCTTCCACCGCCGGCTCCACCTGCAGCCACCGGGCTCACCATCTATTTGGCCGGCGGGCAGGGCCAAGTGCTGGGGGGCACCGTTGCTGGGCAGCTGCTCGCATCGGGCCCGGTTATTATAATGGCTGCTTCATTTAGTAATGCTGCGTACGAAAGATTGCCATTAGAAGAAGAGGAAAATGGAGCCCCTGCCCTCGGATCGCCGCCTGGTGGCGTTGGCGGGCAGCCACCGCAAATTTTACCAGACCCTTGTATGCTCCAAGGAATGCCTCCTAATCTTTTCAACTCAATTCAGATGCCAAATGAGGCCTTCTGGGCTACTGGTAGGCCGCCATTTTAGCTCCAATCCAGCAAGTTCATACAAGGGTAACTTTTGTGCTTCAATTACTTGTTTTATATCATTATTGAGATTTCGAACTAGTACTTGTAGGTTACTTAGATGAACTTGTTGTTGTTTCTTTGTTAATGAAGATCATGTTTAGTATGATTTCCCTGTTCTTTTATTTATTTATTTGTGTGTGTTTCTCTTCCTCCCTCTTTGTTTGGGTTTGATGATGACAAAGAAATTTTAATTACTCATTGTTACTAATAACCCAATTTTAATTACTTTTATGCTACTCTATCTATCCCAATTCAAATATCATTTAAGTATAATCTTTTTTTTTCCCACTCAAAATCTCATGCGATCACTTTAGAATTTCAAGAGATAATTGCCCTTAATCTGTCAAAATCGCCAATATTTAAAATATGGATTGACAATGTAACAAAGTTTATAAGAAGATAAAGAAATATATAAATTCTTAATTAGATAAAATACTATTGAAACTCAAGTAAATGCTAAAGTTTCTAATACTATACTTACAAGTTTGGAAGGAAGTAAGTATTTTATGTTGGTGAGCTTAAGTCTTGGGCAAAAGGGAGTTATTATAGTATTAGAAACTTGGGTGAAAATTCAATCATCATTTTTTCTAAAACCATTTTGATGAAAAATATAGCAAGCTAGGGTTCACAGCATCATATCAAATCATAATCATTATGTATTAAATCTGGCTCTAATTATTGGGTTGAGCCTTAAATCCTCATAAAACTCAGTGAGGTTACTGTGGTCTGAGTAACATGCATAACAAGAAGAAGGCACTTCATTAAAGCCATTGACGGTTTCGATACATAGAGCTGGCAAAAATATTTACAGAAGTATGGGCTTCTTATCTTATTATATATACGTATGTGTGTGTGTGTGCGTGCGCATATGTATGTATAGCTAGATACTGGTATACACGTGAAGAGTTGTGAGAAGAAGCTCCTTTTCGAGGCAAAGTACAAGGGTGAGACTGTAAAGGCAACAAACAGGTAGCAGGGACAAAGTGAGTTGAGCGTTATTTACTGATTCATTGAATTGAGAGATTAACACACACACCCACACACACAGGGGGGGGGGGGGGAGAGAGAGAGAGGGAGAGAGGGAGAGAGAGAGGGAGGGAGAGAGGGAGAGAGAGAGAGAGAGAGAGAGAGAGAGAGAGAGAGAAATGTAAGAAAGATCTAAATCGGAGCTGAGAATTAAGATTCTTTGAACTGAAGCAAACCCTTTAAATAGTTGATACTCATTGCTCCCTTTTTATGCAACAGGCCCATATGCAGACAACACTTTTTACAAGCTTATCCATTCTTTGCAAACAATCCCACGCTTCAGCCTTTTCTTGTCTTTCCAGAGGCCATCATTTTTCTTATATACATATATGTGTGTGTCTGTCTCTCTTAGGTTTCATGTGCTTCTTCATATTTGAACTAATATTTCGTCGCATCATTCGGTACATTCGTTGTTTCAAGTGCCAACAGTTAGAGAAGGTATTATAGTTCATTTAAGAAATTCATTAGTTTTGATTTCAAGTGTATAAGTAGACACGAAAATTGTAAAATTAGCACAAAATAGAAAATTATATTTTTGAACTTGTAAATTAGAAACAATTATATTTAATTTTTGTGGGTTCAACCTACAAAATTTTGGTTTTTTTTCTGATTTTGACTATCAAATAAAACTCATTGTTATATTTGCATTTAACTAGACAGTTTCGTACAGTATGATTATTAATTTGGAGAAAAATATGCCCACCATATTTTAAACATATATGATTCTTTTAAGAAAAATTTCACGCTCATTTTCTTAAAATGCTTTCAACAGTTTTTCATTTTATAATATTTCTACAATATTTTGTAGGTGTACTTGATAAACAATTGAATGGATCTCTGAGAAATATATAGACCAATATTTTTTTTTTCAAACTACCGTCATTTTTACACCCACGTGATTTATTTAACTATTCTTGCTTGAAACATAAAACAGGAAATAAAGTTGAAAGAAAGATAGATTTAGTGATGAAAATGAATTAAATTTATTAAGATCTAGTGAAGATACAAGAAAGGGTGATGTTGGTTTAATTTTATTTATTAAATTTTAGCTAACAAATCAATATGAAATTGTTTAATAATTTTTATATTTAGCCATATCATACAATATTTGGGCCCAAATGAGCTTGAAGTTTGCATTGAATATGTCATCTACCAAACATATGGTAATTGGCTCACAATTGGGAAGATTCTGATCAATTTATCCTAATTCGTAAATCTAAATATATAATGCTCTAGTTAAACCTCAAAAAAATTATTATTCTAATTTTGCAATTTATCTTAATTTTTATAATTAATTCTTCTTAATTTTTTCTTTTATTTCTTTAGCACACAGAGTTGGTGAGAAGGGTCCGACTTAGTCTAATATTTGTATTATTCTTAAATTTCTTTTTTAAACATGTTAGAAGTAAACTTCATCATTTTTATTCCATCATACATTTTATATCTGTAAAATTTAAAAGCGAGTGCAAATCTACTAGCGTGATCTCCATTTTCCCGCCCCTTTTATGAAAACAAAAGAAAAAATTCCTTAAACCTAAATGAGGTTTACTTAGATGGTAATTGTTCTCGTTGAATCGGATCCTTTAAAGTTAAAATTGGAGACATAGTAACACGATAAAGAAAGTAGAGAATATTTGATAATATAAATTTCTACATACTTTTTGTATTCATGTGTTTTTCTCTTTTTTTCTGATATACATTTACCTCATAATTAAGTCGATCAGTTGTCCGTTGCTTTGTTTCCACTGTATCATGCTCTAATTCTGCTTTGTAGGGATTCAAGTGTCACCATATAAATCATTATACATTATTTCATTTGAAGCATTTGAGATCTGAGCGGAAGCATAAGTGAATACTTTATAACAAAAAATATACATTGCACC